>CAOLHI010002638.1:0-238477 GCA_948474755.1 Ctenosaura bakeri | reverse complement strand
GCTATGGAGGGATATCAATGCCAGCAGAGGCCACACTCTGAGAGACAAAGAGATGTAAAATCTGGATAATAAAATTTCAACTCCATTACAAATAGAAAAAGATCCAGACTGTTTTTGTCCTGGGTGAGGCTACCAACCCATTTCTTAGGCAGAGAACGCTGAATTTGTCAGGAAGGCTCTCTCTTGTTGCATGTAGAAAAATCTTTTAGGTGCTGTATAGGTAAAACCCACCAAATGCAGTCCCCCAAAATTTTACGGTTACCAGAGATAGAACTCTCAAAAAGGTAAGTCCGTTGGCTCCCTCTTCTTTAGGATTCCCCTGTTGTGGCTAAAAAGTGATATACTCAAATCCAGAAAACATATTCAGTAATAACTGTGCTGGCCGTACAGTTTGACGTAGCTGAACCTGGTTGTTTTCAAAGTTCTAGTATTATCATTGTGTTACCTTATATTGATATTTACACAACTGAAATCAATGCCATAGCACCATTTTGAAATGATCCTGTTTTTGCAGCTAAGGAAAACTGGAGAAGATATTTTGAACGTAGACAGACAAAAACTATATCAGTAGTCAGATCTCCTGGTCATCTCTGCCTCTCTGTGTGTCTTTTTTCTCTTTGTCTCTTAATCACCTAATCGCTCATCTTCCTTGTTTGTTTCTGTGGAGATGTCATATCCTAAACTAATCTGGAATTACACAGCTACCAGTGAAAGAGTGTAAATCATTGAAAAAAAATTACCTTGCTTAGACTGTAGATGCCAACTGCTCAAATTATGAGGTAACAAAAGGGTACAGATGAGTGGTGTATTATGAAGATCACAAATATTATGGCATTCTAAGAATAAAATGTGTGCTAGATGATGTTGTGACACAGTAATGATTGACTTTTGGAATGCAGCTTCAGAAGATAGATGGGATGAAGGTGAATGATAGATGATCCTGAAGATGAGAGGAGTAGATATAACATGGGAGTACTGAGAATTAGATGAATGAACATTATCAGACAATAAACACTGGGGCTATAGAAAATATTTAAAAATTTTCTTGCCCTCAACAAAGGTGTCTTGAGATGTCCACATATCCTGTCAAATCATCATGATATTTTTTTTCACATTTTGGGACTTCTTCCATGAAATTTTTGGGTTTTTTTTTTTTTTTTTTTTGCACAGAAACCTATTTTTGCATAAAAACATTATTCTTGGCCCAATAAACATGAATCAGATCTTACCTTTGTGTAAAAGTTTGGCAGGCAGAATTATACTATGGTCCTTTTCGCATGGCATTTTCCATGCAAAAGGGCCCCTGGAGTGTCGCGCAAATGTGAGGAGCGGTCCACCCGATGGTCCTGACAGACACCGCTCACGCACTTTTTCATTTTCAGCTTTCACCTGAAAATGGTGCATGGTCGAGGATCACTCCAGGGCCCCGCATGCACTTACCTTGTGTGTGAAGCCTCAGGAGCCGGGTCGGTCATGCTTCCCGTCTCAGTGCAGCCTGGGAAGGTCCCAGGCTGCACCACGAAAGGAAGAGGCAGGGCTCTCACATGAGCAGGAAGCTCATGCAGAGCTGAAGAAACCTGGACGCGAGGGCCTCTCACAGTGCCGAGAAAAGGTGAGTTGTGGAAAGGGTTTATGTCTTCTCTCACACAGAGACCCCTCAGAGTCTTTTAGCTGCTGCACCTAAAACCACTCCATGGCCATTTTTTGGTTGGTAGAGACTGAAGGGCATCAGTGGAGAACTGGGGACATGCCTCCATAGTCAAATGTAGAACAATGACATCAGCTACTGAAAACTTGGAAGGTTCTCCAATGGACAATGTCATTGTACTGCCTCTGGTTATAGGCACATAGCCAGATAATTCTCTGATGCCTCCAAATTTCCTCATGCCACTGAACAGCCATTGATTGGGGTTCCAGCAGCTGGAAGATGACTTGGAAAAATTTGGGTCATTGTGTGATGTCAGAAGGGAATTCTAAACTGTGCAATGATTCACAATGGAATAATTTTAACTTATGCTATTCTAAGTTACTTAAAAAGGTGTCAGCCCAAGTTCTGTGGAAAAAAAAAAAGTTTGGGTGACAAAAATTCTGTTCTTGTACAAAATCCATGTTTTTTGTTTTAAAAAATATTTTTGAAAAGTGTTTGCCAAAAATCATTAGTTAATATATAATCTTCTTGCCATTTTGATCATATGAAGAAAATGTTTGAAATTTTTAATTGGGTGAACAAAATAAGCAAAGAATCTAGCCATATATAGTAATATCTTAATAAAAGATATGGAAGAGATATTTAAATGGGAAGAAGATACAGAACAGATGGTTAAATTCATCCATAATGTAAATAATTCCATCTAATGTTTACATATAATTTAAAAACACACACACCACTCCAAAATGGATGCAATCTGACTCTAAGGGGCAACAGCAGTAGAATCTGATCATTCGATCTCCCATTTTTTAGCAGTGATCTAGAATGTCCTTCCATCAACTGCACTCGAGTAGACTTCCAAAAGATTGACTTTTAAGGGATTATTATTTTGTTTTGTTTTCCTTCCACCTCTCTTCTAATATAGAACGCAAGCTGACTTACAGTATATATTGAAACATCTGTAAAACTACATATAATACATTTTTTTAAAAAACAACAACAACAATCCAATTAAAACATTAATTTAAAACAGGTAAAAACACATTGAAAGCATAGTGAAAATTACAGCACATGCCATTAAAAAAAAATCCTCCTGTCCCAACCACTTAGAATTGAAGGCCTGTTCAAATAGGAAAGTATTTGCCTGTCCACGAGAAGCGGCTAGAGAGGGGTAAAATCCCACCTCCTTTGGAAGGGAGTTCCAAACTGTAGAAGTAGATACTGAGAAGTTTCTCTCCCTTATACTCACTAGGTGAAATTTCATGCTGCATATTATGCAAAATATATATAACTGAGCCAACCCTCCAAAAAATTCCAAAATGCATCTGTGACAAGCCCTTATCTCTCCCAGATGGGTGTGGCAATTTCCAATCTGATAAAGCAGCCTGTCTTTACCACAAAGCTGTGCCTTCTCCCCTTATAACACTACTTTTATGTAAAAGGGTGAGGATTTTGAATGTTTACTTAGAACCATTTAATGATTTTATGGTACAGAGTCAATGTTTACAACAAAAGCAGAGTCAGTGGCCATTTCCACACTAGCCTGTTATAGCACGATGATTCCGCTTTCAACATCCTCTGGAATCCTGGGGTTTGCAGTTTCGGGAGGGGCCGGCCGGCCCCTCCCGAAACTGCAAACCCCAGGATTCCAGAGGATGTTGAAAGTGGAATCATCGCACTATAACAGGCTAGTGTGGAAATGGCCAGTGTTTACAAAGATAAATTGTAACATGTATTAAGATAGCGATAAGAATAAAGTAGCGTGTTAGAGTTCAAATGCAGTTCAATGTGGATACATTTGTCCAAGGAGCTCTCAGATAATATTAACAGTTACTTCACGTACCTCACCGCTCAGAAATTGTTCAATTATATCTTTAGACTTTCACGAAAGGCACAATTATCAAATTGCTAAACTCCTACCAGAGGCTTAACTCCCATTCTAGGTCACACTCTCTGAGCAGATCCTACTAGGGTTCAATCACTTTTCTGCCTTGCACGAGGCTTCCATTGAGAATTAAACCTCCTAAAGCAGTCACACTCACTGGCTGACTTTGGGACTCCATTCCCTAGCTTTTTGCTAGTCTCTTACTGGACGAATTAACAGGCACTTGGCTTTTTATAACTTTTTCTCCTAACAACAAGCCTCTCCTACGCACTACTGGGCTGTGTTTCTCTCCTGAGGTGCTATTCTGGTTGCCTAGCAACCTCCTTCCTAGCTGCCTCAGCACTTCAGATAGCCACATCCCCAGAACTTCCTCACAGCATCTCTTAATGAGTTCAGTCACTTTAAAGAAAAAGAAAAAAGGAAATCTTTAACTCCATGATCATTTGCCTTTTTGGCATCTGATCAAAGAAATGGATCCCCTTTCTCTCACATTTCTTTGCTGAGACCTTTAGCATACTGACTAACTCACCAGAGTCATTTCACACTTTCTTATAGGGTCATTTAAGGGAATGCCTTTTTGAAGAAAATAACAGGCAAACTCATTGAGATGGCAGTTTGAAAGGAATTTTTTGGACCTTGAGTTTGTTTGATATAAAAGAATCCTACATAAGTAATATAGATTAACACAGGTAACAAAACTGTTAACGGTATTTATTGAAAAACTATCTATTGGGACATTGGTTGGATAAAACGTTAACCAACTCATTAATCTAATAATCTTTACATAAATGCAAAATACATGTGGGTCATATATATATATATACACACATATACATATATATTTAAGCCTTTGGAGTTACTTGATATGTAATAATGAATTGGATATAGAAGTTTTCTAAATAAGTAAGATGGGGATAAAAGAACTTGTAAACCCAAGTGCTTACTTAGGAAGGACTGCAACAAGAGTTCTATAGTGTATTACATGTATACATTTTTATAAATACATTTTTATAAATGTATAGACATATATATAGATTTTTTAGGATATGTTTAATAGGAAAAAATGAGTAGACAAACAAATAAGTGAACCCAGGAAACATGAACATAATGTTATTGTTTGTTCATGTTTTGTTTTTCGTTTTCTTCTCTTTCCTTTTCCTATATGTGAGTGTGGGTTTATATATATACATATATATATATATATATATATATATATATGCATCCATGTGTACATTATGTGTATAAATGTATGTACAGGAGTATGCTTGCGTATGTATGTATATAAAAAAATTTCGTATTTGTCATGTTCAATAAAAAATAAAATAAAAAAAAGAAAGGAATTTTTTAACAACTTCTTGAAGAAGTCCACTGAGTAACATGCAAATGTGACATATCACGTATTTTATAATTGTAATTGTATAATTTTATAATTGTAACAAATGTGTTCTTTATTGTGCTCTTGGCTACCCATTTTGAGGGCTTTATTCTTGGGCACAATCATTTCTCCGCCTCCTCATTCTCAGAAGTTTTTCAGAGTCATCTGAGGTATTCTACCAGGTACAATTCACCCTGCTTCTGTGGTGCAATGAGATCCAGATATCCTAGCACTATGTCCTGCTGCCACTACGACTTTAAAGTTTAATAAGAATCCCTAAGTGCATTATTAGAATGACTAAACTCCTGGGATTGTAGGAAGGACTCCCGCAGAGCAGATCAAAGAGGAGAATTTTACCCTGAGTGTTCACAAGGAAAATGTAATTTTTTCTCCTTCTCTGAATGGCTGTAGATTGATATGTTAGCAGACAGAATATAATATCAAGTTAAAAATCTCATAAAGCCTTAATGTACCATTATTGTCATATTAAATCATGTTATCAAACTTAGTACTTTGCTTGACCTAAAACAGTAATTTTACAATCAAGATATTAGTTCATTTCCTTTTCTTACAAGGTATCTCTTAAACCTCAATTTAAAGCCATCCAAAAGTTAATAACCTCAAGGAAACTATTATGTAGCAGGCCAGCGGAGTAGCTATATTGTTTGTCACCTTTCTATTTTTATCCTCCAGGAGATGATACATTCAGTGTACCAGCAGCAGAAAGCTAATTTAAACCTGCCTATAAAGTCTCTGATGAATGAGTGAATCAGTACACAGTACACGCATAAATTTGCATGCACGTTGCTATTGCTATTGGCTTGTCATTAGCAATGAAATGAAATACCACCATTCAAAAATATTTCTGAAGAATGTAAAATAGGGTTAAGCACTAACGGCCAGTTTGTGTTTGGATCCTATCTTCAGGTTTGAGGTAATGGGCTGTTTTGTTTTGTTTTTCTCAGCTCACATCTTGATAAGATGCTCACTTTAGAATATCCAAAGCTTTTTCTCTCCCTATCAACTATAATGAAGAACTCAATAAATGGTTGTAAATTTTCTTCTGAAGCTGGTGCATTATAGTGGTTTGAGTGCCAGACTAGGGCCCTTTTCGCATGGCATTTCTGATGCAAAAGGGCCCCTTGAGTGTTGCACAAATGTGAGGAGTGGTCCACATGACACACTCACATTTGCGCAATGCTCCAGGGCCTGACATGGACTGCGCATGCATTTTTTCATTTTCGGCTTGAAGCCGAAAATGCTGCACGGTTGCATATCACTCCAGGCCCCCGCGTGCACTTACCTTGTGTGCAGAGCCTCGGGAGCCAGGCTGGTCACGCTTTCTGTCCAGTGCAGGCTGGGAAGGTCCCAGGCTGCACTGTGAAAGGAAGAGGCGGGGCTCTCGTGTGAGCAGGAAGCTCGTGTGGAGCCAAAGGAGCAAGAAAGCAAGAGCCTCTCTCTGGAGGCTGCTCGCACAAGCACCGCACCCCAGCGCTGAAAATGGGTGAGTTGTGGAAAGAGTGTAGGACTCTGAGAGACCAGGATTCAAATATAGGGCTCAGCCATGAACCCACTAGGTGATCTTGGGCAATTCCTATTCTCAGGCCATTTCCATGCTGCACAGTTAGAGTGCTATTATTCCACTTTCAACATCCTGTGAAATTCTAGGGTTTGCAGTTTACTGAGGCCAAAGAGCTCTCTGGCTGAGAATTCTAAATGTCTCTCCCTAAACTGCAAATCCCAGGATTCCATAGGATGTTGAAAGTGGAATAATAGTACTATAATAGTGTACTGTGGAAATGGCCTCAGCCTGAGAGGTAGGCAATGACAACTCCCCTCCTGCAAACAAATTTTCCCAAGAAATAAGGTCACCATAAGTCAGAGTTGACCACACTTTTTTAATTGGATGAACTTTGTAGGCATAGTAGGCCTTTTAAAGAGAGCCAGCATGATGTAGTGATTTGAGCGTTACACTAGGACACCAGAAGCGTCACATCCCTGAACAGCCACAGAAACTCACCAGGCAATCTTGTGCGAGTCACACTTTCTCAGCCTCAGAAGAAGGGACTGGCAAATCCCCTCTGAATAAATCTTGTTAAGAAAAAAAACATGATAAGTTCACCTTAGAATCAACACAAGTCAGAAACAATCTAAAGGCACAACACCAACAAACTCCCTCGAGTGGATAAATCATGCCAGATTTCAGCCATATGCATACACTGCATTTTGTTCACGCAGTTTAAAAACTGTGATTCTTTTTTAACAAGGGTATTCAATATTTTAGAACAGAATATGATGAAATCTGTGGTTACACTTGTTCCTTCTGAAGTGGGAAAATCTGAAAAAAAATCAGAAACATAGGTGTAGCTTATATGTGCAAGATCAGACTCTGCAGCAGTACTGCACAATTGAAGTCCTCCCAATGTTTTGGGGCCAATAGCTACCAGCAGTCTTCAGCAGTATAGCCAAAGGAGAGGGATTATGGGAGCTGTAGTCTAAAAAGCACGTAGGGGGCCACAGTTTTGTTTACAGTTTATAAATGTTAAGAAGGATTTTCCTCCCTTCCTTCTACTTTATTTATTTATCTTTGGAGGGGGGATTTTTATGAAAATGGTGTATTTATTAGAGGTGCCATGAAGTAGGTAACCTGCAAAACTTCAGAAGGTGTATATCTTTAGTGCTGCAGGAGAGATAGAATCATTAAAGAATGGAGAGGAAAGTGGAAATTGAAAAATATAATAAAATAGAATAACCATGCTAGTCCTTATTTTATAGAATTAATAGCTGATAGAAACATATAGAAAGAGATAGAGATAAGACAGATAATCTATATGGACTGTTTTGATTTTTTGAAAAAGGTTAATAATTCTCAGCTTTCATGGTTCATCATTGTCAGATACTATGCATCAAACTGCAGTTTTTGATTTTTTCCCCTGCTCTATTGACATGGACCACCCCACAACGTGTTATTGGGAGAACCCTGGCAAAAGTTATATTTTTGTTGGAAATGAGAGATACACCTTTTTGTCTCCTCTCACTTTCCCTAGCCTTGCAAGGAGAGCTTAAGTAGTGGGGAATTGAATGGAAAAGTAGCTTCACACTCTTATGGTGAAGTGTGTCCAAAGAAAACCTGGTTTTCTTTGGGCACACTTGCCAATGAAAATACATGCCAATGAAAATCATAGGATATTACTGGTTTGCGTGAATCCCAGATTCACCCAGGTCAACTCTGAGAAATGTTAGAGCTTGTCTAAGTTGAGGCAGCTGTCTTCCAAACCAATTTTGTTTTTGGACTTTGTGGTGAATTTGCAGAACTATTCTGAAATGTTTTTGCTGTCTGTTCAGTAATCACATACTGACTACTGATTATTATTAATTGGTATTAATGTTACTTTAAATATTATTTTAATTTTATTGTAAACTTGCTCGGGAAAATGTTGTGTTGAAAAGCTACATATAAATGTTTCAAATACATATATTTTATCTTGAGTTACTTGGTATAAAATTGTGATGTCAGTATAGTACCTGTCTGAATCCACAATGGCAACATACACAATGAGTGAGAAGACTTTACATAACTGTACATTAAGGCCTGTCCTAAATTCCTTCTAGCTAGGGTGCTGCATTCATGTGTGGAAGATGCTATCCTCTTACCAACATTTTAACAAGTAGATTGAACTGTTAGTCTAAATGGCTTCTGTGCGTGAAATGGGTTTGGCAGGCATGTCCATTTTGTCCTATACATCATACAAAACATCATATGCTGACTGCAAATAATTAGTAAAAATAATGAAATGAACCATGAATTGTCTTTCAGTGATGTTTTGAACAGTGTTTAAAAAACATTCCATCTTTCAATTACTTTTTGGCAATGTCTGTGAAAATCATCACCTATACATTGCTGTGTTCCTCTTTCCTTCTCCTTCTTTGCTTCATTTGTCCTCAGTGACTTCCTCACTGAGGAATTACGTATCAGAGGAATTTTATCACATTCAATGTGTGAACCTTGACTGGTTAAGATCAACGATGCCACTTCTCCAGAAGGCATTGTCCTTGTTCTTATTGGCATGTTTGTCCTCATTAGTGCCATTACCTCTACCTGATTGTATAGCTTTGTGATGTCATTCTGTTCATTTCATGATTCCCAGTTTGTTGGAATCTATCTATCTCTTGCAAGAACTTGTAGTCATATGTTTCAAAAATTGATGGCAAAACAGTAGCAGATAGGGAAAACAATTGGTACACTCTCAGTAATTATTGAATTGGGGGGGGGGAATTCCTACTGTGCCTGTAGTATACAATAAATTTATTTGTGGTGACTACATGTGAAGTGTGTCAAAGATTCAATATTAAACCACTCCACTGCCATGTACTAGAATGCATCGTGACAGCCTTGAGTGAATGATTACAATGAAAGGTGACAATATTTTTCTGATACAAAGCAAGATAAGAATTCAAAGTCTTGACATGCTGTGGCCTTGTCTCAGAGTAGCCTTGAACTGCTGGCACTGCACTGAATCTCTATGGCTTTCTGTTGTTTTTCTTCTTTCCCAGATGTACTACATGGGTATAGATGTGTGGCTCTTTAAAAGTGCTGGAATACCAAGGTTGTATAGCTTTTGCCCCTTTCTTAATTTATTCTTAATTTGTGGGAAAATAAGTTTAATTAAATATACCTTAGAAAAGAAAATGCATGGCATTTTGATTATCAGATTTGTTTTTCCAGGTCAAAAGCAATGTCAGTTATATATAAACTCATAGGTTGCTATCTATGTAGTTGAGGCACCCAAGAAATTCATGCATACTAATACCCTGGTTTCTCAGCTTGATGTATTAGTGCTACATTTATTTTCCAGGATGCCAGGATCTCTTCTTTGGTAAGCCAGTACAAAAACTGCAAATTCAACAATGCAGACTAGAAATCCCTAGTAACCATCTGTTGTTACCAATGGCAGCCTAGGAAAACAGACAGTACTTCATTACATTCTTATAATGCCTTTTGGCTAGTTCACAAAACAGAACTTTTTAAAAAGCAATATCTAGATCTAGAATCCCTGCTGAACCCAGCTGGAAATGGCCTTCTCAGGGGAAAAAATTGCACTAAGTATCATTTCTCAGTCAAGGACTCTGAGAGGGGTAGTTTCAGCTCTAGGTGAGAAAAGATGGTTTGCTGGAGACCGAAGAGCACCTATAGCTATCACAGTCATTTTCTTGAGTTCCTTCTGCCACTTTCAAGGCAATTTTTTGGGGAAACTGAATTGATAGAAGGGTCTTTATGATCATCTAACCTTCAACTAGAATGCTCACAAAAGCTTGATCCTACCAGGGAGCAAAAGGACGTTTGTGTGCATTTTGTGAATACATTCTGGAGGAAATGAGTTGCCAGTGTGGAAGCAAATGCAACCCAGGATCCTGTGGTTATTACCTTTGAGTAATGAGAATGCCATTGCACCTTCTGTCAAACTCCTTCAGGCATATGCAGGAATCCAAAGAACATTCAAAGATCCAAGCTGGCTCTGACCAAAGGCCTATCAAATCCAGCAGTCTGTTTAGGAATTGGTCAGCCAAAGGCATGTGGGAAGTCCATAAACAGAATATGAGTACCAGAGCATCCTCTCATTTTCCTTCTTCATCAACTGGTGCACAGAGAGATGCCCTCTATGATGCTGAAGGTAGTATTCAACCATCTGTCTAGTAGCGATTGGTAGCTTTATTACCCATTATTCTTTTTTGATCTCCCTCAAACTTGTCCAAATGGGTTCTTCCTCTGTGATTGAGTTCCAGTTTTACTGAACAACATAAAAGAAAGTGGATTTAACTGCTTCTTATGGCACTTAAACTTTA
Source organism: Ctenosaura bakeri (assembly GCA_948474755.1). Taxonomy (NCBI): domain Eukaryota; kingdom Metazoa; phylum Chordata; class Lepidosauria; order Squamata; family Iguanidae; genus Ctenosaura; species Ctenosaura bakeri. The sequence goes on along the minus strand of CAOLHI010002638.1, from coordinate 227,725 downwards.
ATCTACATATTGACATAAAACCCTTATCCTTTTAAAAGCAAACCCAAAATTCCCTATCAAATGAAAGGACTTGTCATAGCAGTGGCTTTCCCGTTAATAACTCAAACTTTGAGGTGATATAGATTCTAACCCTCATGCAACAGTAGCAGATGTTTTAGTTCTATAGAGTCACATTTTGTTTCACACAATTAGATTTAGAGTTAAATGTAGACATTTTTTTTGCCATTGTCACATGAGCAACAGCAAATAATTTCCCCCAGATTTCAACAACTTTCCATCTACCATTTTCTTCCACCATAAATTAAACATGAATGAAAAATATCCCAACCAAATTTTGCCCAGGGATACTTTTTTGTCCAGCCAGTGTAAAGTATTGGAACAATCATTTCCATGATGTAGTAAAGAAGAAGTAATGGCCTCTGTTTTTTAGTACACTGGCCTCATCAGGTAGGCAGCCTCTGCATGTGTAGGTAGAAGACTCTTGGTTCTCTGCATGTTTAAGCAGAACTAGGGATAGGATGAATCCAGAATTTTCAGAATCCAAATCCGGATTTGAATCCCTGGAAGGTTCCATGAATCCACAAATCTCACGAATCTCAAATCTTTTGGATTCTCTTTTTTTAAAGGATATAAAAAGCAATCTTTTTTTAAAAAAAAATTAAACTTTTTAAAACTTTTTTTTAAATGGAACTTTTTTTAATAAAAAACACTACTTTTTGGCTGGTGGATTTGAAAGATTCAGTTCACCTATTTTTGCACAGGGATTCGAATTTGCAAATCTTGAATCCTTGCTGAGGATTCGGTTGGCCCATCCCTAAGCAGAACACACCTTTGGAAATGGAACATTTTTATACTCCACAATTGTTATGTGCCTTAAATTTCAATTCATTTTATGGTGAACCTATCATAGGAGTTTCTTGTCAAGCTTTATTCAGAGGAAGTTTGCCATGGTCTTCCTATAAGATTTAGAAAATGTGTAACTTGCATACAGTCACAGTTGTCTCCATGGCTGAGTGGGGATTTGAACCTTGGTTTTCTGAAGTCTTAGTTCAGTACTCAAACCAGTACCTGGTACTGGTTCTAACTACAAACTCCAGAAGAAAGTAGCATTATCGTTGGGATCAGAAAATAGCTCACAACTCACACATTATAAGTGTTTGGGTTTTTTAACAAAATTCTAGTGCATATGGGTAATTTCAATCTGGAAATGTAATTTTCCCTCTCTGCCATATAGATTTTGTTCTATGTTATGAAAACACTCTCATTCTGATCCAAGAAAATGCTCACAATAAGCAAATCTGCATTCACATATCCCTTTCCAGATAAGGCAAACCTCACTGATCAGTCATTTAAACCCGTCTTGCCACATGCCTCTTCAGAACAGTGGAAAGAGAAGATTGTTGCTTACCTGCTTTATTCAGCCTTTTATCATGCAGCTTCGGAAAATAAATTTACAATGGTATTTACCTCAATCCCAAAAAGAATCACATCAAAACAACAGTAATAATAACAAACATAAGCAGACTTGGGGTGATGGTACTTTTCCTTTTTTCTATGTTGCACAATCCCTGCCCTAAAAGCAGCTCTAAAATCAGCTGAGGTACTGATGATATTACAAAACTCCTATTTCAATACTTAAAGCTAATTAGACTTAATCAGCTAAAAGGCAAATAGTCCCAGGAGAACATTCCACTACTGACCATCAATACTGGACAGGGCCTTTTCCTGTTTGCCACCCATCAAACGTCCACAACAGAAAAGCCTCTGTTGAATTCTAGGTGCTAGAAAACTTGAGATATTTTCGTCCTAGGGTTCCAGAATTTTAGTATGGATCTACAAACATGCTCAGGTGAAATGCCAGTGAAAAAAGAAGCTTTTCAAGTATCTAGCTCCCAAACTACCTAAAGCTTTAAAGGATAAAACAGGGTTATTTAATTTATAAAAAGTGTTTTCATATTGTAAATGTTCTGCACATGTAATTGTGATTACTGCAGAAGAATAAGCCCTTCTTCCATCCTAAGTGTCACTGCTATGGCCTGTGACGGAGAAAAGAACAAGCAGACACAGCTCCATCATGCGTAGGCCGAGAAAAGCCCTCCCTGCATCATAGGTTTCACTTCTGTGGCCTCTGAGAGAGAGAAGAACAGTAGGCACAACTCCATCATGCCAAAGCCCAGAAGCTGAGGAAGGACCCTCCTTTCATCCCAGGTGCCATTGCCCTTGCTACAGAGAGAGAGAAGAGTAGCCAGCATCTGCTGGACTTAATTTCCTTACCCACAACCATCCCTTTTTCGTCATGTGTGGTGTCTTTTTAGATTGTAAGCCTGAGGACAGGGCTCTGTCAAAATGATGGTACCAAATAAATAAATAAATAACCACTACAACAATGATAATAATTGTGCATGCAAGATTAATTTACAGTGCATAATTTATAATTAGCTATATCAAGGTATTTGTGTACAATGGCAGATGTAATGTGGCTTGGCTAGTATCTACTCCTCACTTACAAAAACATGAAAAAAAAAGCATCAGGTGTTATTTAAAATAAGTATTTAGTAAGCTGAAGTAGATTCAACAATTTTTATTCAACACCCATTTCTTTATCTGACTTTCCCCTCTGTAGCTTTAGTCTCTTTGACCTTATATTCTTTTTGTGATTGTGCACGGGAAGTATCAGCAATGGGCTGTGCTTAAAAGAAATGGAGTTTTTAAGACATTATTCCTGCTAAGCTCCTTAGCTAAATCCTCCTTTCTCTTATAATTTGCCTTATCTATTCTTCAATTTTTTCCCCCAAGTAACTTCTGTTGTCAGCATTCAAAACGCATTGTGAATCTTAAAAATTACAATAGGTTGCAATAATTCCTGTATTTATTCATTCTTCAGTCCTTATAAAAATGATTGTTTGATATCTTATAACATATTAGGCTGAAACTGTGTATGGAATTTACCTAGGAGTAAATATGCTGAATGCATTAGATCCCATCTGATTTTAGAAGCTAAGCAGGTTCTACCCTGGTTAGTGCTTGGATGGGATACTATCAATGAATATCAGGTGCTTTGGGCAATGTTTTAGAGGAAGGAACTGGCAAAAACATGTGTCTTTGACTAAGAAAACTCTGTGAAATTCATGGGGCTGCTGTTAAGTCAACAAGTAATTTGAAGGCAAACACACACTTTCATACATATCCCATTTAGAAAGCCAGTGTAATAATCTAAGCATTGGAGTAGGACTCTGGGAGACCAGGGTTCAAATCTCCCCTTGGCCATGAAAACCCACTGTGCAACCATGGGTACATCACACCCAGCAAAAACTATTTTTGCACTTTGAACTCATTAAGATGGCTAAGAAACTAATGAAGTCATAGGAGTCCAAAATTCAAATCCCTGCATAATTTAATAAGTGATAGGAACCATGCGGTCTAGGGAAGATGCTATGGAATATCTTGTCCTCCAGTCCTCCTGTGACCTGCCATGAAGCAGTAGTGGCATGGGGCTTCAATAAACCTCCCACTGTTTTTTCAGTCCAAAATTTTAAATCAGTTATTTAAGGTGCTGAACCCTCTCCACAAACTAGGATCAGCACCTTGGAGACCCCTCTTAAACTTTAGTCTAAAAAGACTGAATCCAGAGTGGATTAATCTCACTGACATGGAAGTCACTGGCTGCTGCACATGAGATTGGTAATGGTACTTCTCATCAGGCCAGGAGATCAAAACCTGGAAATATAAGTTCTGAGTTCCTCAGATGTCTTCTTGCCTACCCGCCTATCAGACAGAGAGAGCCGAGTACCTTCATAGGCAAAAATTAGCAAACCTCTGTGTGCTTGTATGTGCACATATCTGTTTTGCAGCGTTTCAGCTGAAGAGTATCCAGAAAGTATGCTCCCAGACTAAAATGCAGTCATTCTGGGCACACATGGCCATTTTTAATTCTCTTTAAATGAAGGATTTTTCAGTGACGCTGAAATCTTTTAAATGTTTTAAACAGATTGCTCTTTGTAAACATTGTCTCATTTATCTGGCTGCAGTCCTTTCAAGTACCCTACCAACTCATTCATATGATGGCTTTTATTTTAAAAAAATAATGAGACACTGAGCCCAAATATGATTCAATTAATAGTAATGTGTGTCTGGCTGCATTGTACTACTTTGGCAATAGTAAGTATTGCTTAGCAACACTGTGCTTTGAGTTTTGCAGTGCCTAATTGGGATATTGTAGACTCACTTTCTCTCATATTATAGTGTATTTCTGGATAAGAACATTAGTAGACATATTTTAGATCAGGCAGATTTCCTTCATAAAATACCTTTCACACTTTGATGGCTACAGTCTTCAGTCTCACACTGCTCCAGGTATGTGTTAGGTATTTGCTTGTGTGTGTGTGTGTGTGTGTGTGTGTGTGTGTGTGTGTGTTTCCTGTTGTCATAGCTACTATGCCATGTCAGAAACTCCGACACCCTGGGAAATGGATTGCTTGCCTGGTATTTTAAATAGAACTTATATAGTACCACCCTGGACAAAATCTTTGCACATATCTGAACTGAAGCAAGGAGAGTCTGTGAATGTGTGTCAACCACAGAGAGAGGTATGCATGCAACAGAAGTTTTTTTTTTATTAACTTTTTATTGATTATATAGAAAAAAAACAAAAAAAAGTAAAATACCATGTGATACACACAATAGTGAAACAAAGAAATTTCAACAAAAACAAGCTTACATTATTATTTCTCTCCAATACCATTACAATCATAAACTTATTCAGCTTATTCTATATCATACTACTTGTATACTTTTGTTACCTATCTCTAGATCTCATTCTCATTATACTCATTATTATTATAATAATTTCATTCTTAATTCTATATTTTTCCCTTACATTTAATCTATTGCTATTGCTAAATATAATCTTATTACTTAACTATTTCTAAAGGTAAACCCACTCCCCACAACAGAAGTTTTAATGAACTCTTTCAGTCCAGTTTGTCATGCCATGCCATACCAACATTTCTGAGAGTAAACATCATTGGATACAATGAAATTTTCCTCCAAGTAACCATACCTTTTTGTTTACTACATATATGCTTAAAAGACACTTCAGGTACTTTGCCATTCTCCCACAATACTCGAACAGACTTGAAGACTACATTTCTGTCAACCTCATCCCATTTTCACCCTTTTCCTGCCCTCCTGCACAGGCATATAGGGAATAGCAGGAAAGGAGGGGAAGATGGCTGAGGAAACTCATGCCTGTATAGCCTGCACACCTCAGTAACATCATCTCAGAGGACCTATGGAAGAGTCGAAGACATCCTGAGGGATGTTTGCATTAGTATGCTTTGGCTATGACAAGCAATCCTCCTTGAATGGTTGTCCACTTCCATCTCCTTCTGCTGCACAGCCACTAGTAGGGAAGAGTAGCTGACAAGACTTGTCCATCATAAGGAGAGTACTATTCTTTCTATCCCTATTGCCCCTCACAGTTCACTATATGGAGGTTAGAATGGAAGAAATAATGGATCTATCCAGTTTCTTATCTCTGGGGGAGCATTCTGGAAAGGTGAGACTTTCTCTCACCTTCAAGACATCTTCAAAAATTGCATCATTTTCAAATATGTTCATGTGGTGATGAAAGCATTATTGAAATTAGTCATTCTCCCCAGTGGGAATTACAAATTTAGGCAAGCATATTTCTAGTGGCCAAAGACTTCCAAGTCAGTGGTTCAGCGAAATCTACTCTGGGTTTTATGCTGGACTTCCAGGTTTAAAGGAGTTATCTGAGGTCCTGAGCAAATTTGGTGGGCAGGGTTCAGCACCTTGGATAGCTTCTATAAAGTCTAGAACAGTAGTTCTCAACCTTTTCTTTACCAGGGACCCCTTTCACTATTTTTTGTTGCTGCTGACCCACAAGACTTAACTCAAGTTTTAAAAAACCCTGAAGTGCATCAAATATTTATTTAGAATTGCTCCACAAGGACCTTCAAATATGGAGAGAAAGAGAAATAAGTAAATTCACATATTCTTATTATAATATGATTCAACAGAAGCCACAGAAGCAGCTGCTGCCATTGCCATTCTCTGTTGTGTCCACCTGCCATTGGAGGAGTGGACAGGAATGTGAATGTGAACAGCAGACATGGACCCTCTCAGTCAGCATATGGAAGGTTAGCAGTGGGCTGTGGGACTAGGAAATGCCATCTCTGTGAAGAAGAGGACAGCTTTGGGCTAGTGCTGCATGTCTGCCTCTTTCCACAGGACTTCTTGCATGTGGAGCATGTGCCCTTGAGTTGGTACACTAGTGGCAGCAGCGGTAGCCCCCTTTCCTTCCTCTCTCTTTTTTCCTTGCTCCTGCCTCTCTGACCTCCCTTTCTTCTCTCTTTCCCCAAAGTTATTATCTTTCCTTTTTCCTGTTTTCAAATATCTTTATTGGAAGGCCATGCATTTCCCCCAGTTACTGTATTGCTGTACTGTACATTTACTTTGTGAAAACACAACGCATTTTCTAGTACAAAAAATAAAATTAAAAATTGTTTAGGAATGTAGAGAATATTCAGCTTAAATAGCAGAAAAGTGCACCAGGTACTGCTGCACTGCATGCTCCATAAGATTTTAAATAACTATGCTGTCAACACACGATATAAAGAACAATTGTGGAAAAAACAAGGCATTTAAATATACTAGGTTATTCAGTATCATTTGCTGGAATTGGATAACCTATTATTGGCATACCACCAGTTGCAGAGTATTCATTGCACCGTGCATATTTGCCATGTTAGTTCCATACGGCTGGTCGTAGCCACTCTGATATGCCTGAATGCCAGCCCTAAAGCCACTCTGCATACCAGTTTCTCCAAAGTTGTTTCCAAAGCCAGTTCCATTATTAGTTATCAGCCTTTATAGGTGCACTTGACCTGACTAGTGCTCGGTGCAACACGACAACAATCGTGTGTGGGAACAAGACAGCTGGCAAGGGCAAAGGCTGTCACTCAGCGGCTCATCCTGCCTCCTCCCGCAGAGTGGCTATGTGACAGGAAACACACAGTCCCAGCCAGCCAGCCAGCCAGCCTTTGCCTTGGCTTCTGTCACATGACCACTCTGCTGCAGGGAGGAGGCGGGTTGAACAGCCTTCAAGCCTTCATGGACCTTCTATGAGACCATCACAGTTCCCCAAAAGTCCACAGACCACAGATTAAGAGCCCCTGGTCTAGAATAAAACCCAGGATGTATTCATTGCGCTACAGACATGGAAGCTACCAACCATCTTATAGTGAATCTATTATTGCACTGAGGACATGCATCCTTTGCTTGCATAGTGAAGTAATAAAAGTCCATTCTTCTGCTTTAGAATTCTGCTGCCTAAATCTCTTGTATGTCATCTGGGCTAGAGTCAGAATTGACTGACTGAGACCATTTACCCTACAGAGACTGCGTAGCATGTGTAGAATGCAGCACTGCTATATGTTCCATGCAGCTCATCGCAGCAGTCCAGAGCTTGGAAAAGTTTCTCTTCTGAATTACAACTCCCAGTATCCCCACAAAGGTAAATGTTCTAAGGTCTGAGTAATTCCTCATTGCAAGGATGGTTTCCCTACTGATGCTACGCTGTTTTGGTTATAACTGATAAGGGAATGTTCCATGGGATGCAGAAGGCTATAACTTAGTCTGGCAAACACTAGAATTATGCTCTGCCCTTAGGCTGATGCACGAGTTTGGATAGGTGGATCACCCTCTGCTATTACCCTTCAGTTTTGAACTGCCATAAGTGTTGGCGGTGCTGGTGGAAGGACACTGATTCTCTAGGGTGGGTTTCATGCCAACTCAATGGCATTGGTGATGACCTTGCCCCAGGAAAGCAAACCTTATTCCTTACTTCAGACACTTCAGCTGCAATCCAGGGCACAGCTGCTTAAATCCTACTGAAATCAATAGGATTTAGGCAGCCTAACTGTGTAGGGCTGTAGCCTTATTTGCCAACACAGTGGCTCACAAGAACATGTCATGAGATTATTTTGTATAGCCTAAGGACAATATATTTTCCCCTTCTAACCATCTAAGCTATTTATGGTTTGCAATAAATGTCAGTTGATTAAGATAAATGACAAAGATTCCAGTTTAATTTAGCCAAGCAAACCAGCTTAGAATCCATGCTGAGAGATGAACCTTCAAAAATATTTCTGAGGCATTTTCCAGGGGAAGAGATATCACACCTTTGTGTGTATGTTTTCTTTACATTTTCACCCCCTTTTTGGTTAAAAGCATGTCAATGTAATTGATTTGCACCCTTTAGGGGAAAAAAAATAATACCACTGAAAAGTAGTATCAAGCAAAAAGTATTTATGTATATGCATGCTGAAGCTAGTAAGTTAAATGATACATCTTCTGGAAAGTTTGCACATGTTTGAAGGAACTTGTCTAATAAAAATCAATATTTTTGTCTTCTGTCAAAGGAAAATGAGTGCACTTGCATTTATGATAGGTATGCAATGAAGAACAAAGCCCAGAGGGTCATACAGGACTAATTTATCTGGATTACCAATCAGATTTTTATGTAATGCACGCTGCAAATTAATTATAAACTAATCTAAGAGCTGCAAGTGTCTTAATATTTTTATTATACTTTTAATTCCAGTAGGTCGATGTATAAAATCAGAATAATTACATTGGAAAAACACCTACTGGGAAAATCGGTGTTCATTAAATATGAAGTGCAAATTAAATTTTGTTGAGATTACATTTTCCACTTATTTTCCAAGGGTTTAATCCTCAGACAGGTTATTCCAGTGCAGTTTTGCAGCAGTCCCACTGATTTCAATAGACAGGTGTGATGAACACAGTCCAAAAGTCTAGATACAACTGACACTGTTCTTTTTGTGCAAATCCCACTGAAATTAAAGCTATTGTTTGAAAAAAGAACTTAAAGTTATGCACCACAATTATATTTCAAAATTGTAAAGTCTGTCATTTTGGTTTACACAGAATTTCAGCAGCTGCAGAAAAACAGTTAAAGATGATGCACATTTATAAACAAATAAGTGTGCTATACATACCACCATCACAAACACAGCTATTCAGAATGAAGAGATTTCTTCATATGCATTTTCCCCATGCTTCCCCAAGTATAAGTCAGAATATTAAAAATGAAAAGATGAAAATAAGTTCCAACATGACTTGTTGCTAACTGCTGTCAAGTCAGCTTTGAACGGACACTGGGCCAAAATATAGAAAGTCATGAACTATTTCATTGTCTAAATCATCAGACAACATCTAAATAATCTCTGGTCGTTCTTTTTTGTTTTCTTGACGTTCAGCTGCAAACCTGCCTTTGCACTTTCTTCCTTAACTTTCTTGAGTAATCGTTCCAAGTCTGCTATTTTCTGCTAGTAGTATGGTGTCATCTGCATATCTTAAAGATTTGATGTTCTTTCTTCCAATGTTCACTCCTCCTTTCTCTGCATCTAATCCTGCTTTACATATGATGCACTTAGCCTATAAGTTAAACAGATATATTACTGATGGCAACTCAGGGATCCACCTGCAATGCCAGTACCCTCCTTTCAAAGGTGGGGGAATTATTAGCTTGGAGTTAGGAGGCCTTCAAGATGGGCGCAACCTAGTGAGATCTTTCCACCAATGTTTATAGGGTGTCATGCAGGAAAGAACCAGCCAGAGATTCAAAAGTAAAGTAAATGTATTTTATTGAGGGAAGTTCAGTCACACACACAAGATCCAAACAGTCACACACTCACACAAGGCTAACCAAAGGAAAAGGGAGGGAAGTTTGATAGAAAGGCTTCAGGAAGTGGGCAATTTTACCGATCCAGTAGAGCAGCGAAGAAGCAGCAGTGTTGCTTAGACTTGCATCTAAGGACAGTAGAACTGAGAATCAGAGTGACAGAGTGACGTTCAACAACCAATGTACTCCAAACTAGCTGTTCAAAACTGGAGTTCTTATACACAGTTTCTGCCTAGAGGGCATGGGTGCAAATGGCTCTCTGTCTGAGTAAACAATGGCATTTGCAGAGTGGACAATGAGGTCCAGAATGAGCTGATGGTTTTAGCATTAGGTGACAAAAGGGGGCAATGGTTGTTTGATAGCTCAGTGTTTGTGGACAAGATTGTGGACACAATCAAAGGCTTTGCTATTATCTGTAAAGTACAGGCTGATTTTGTTCTGAATTTTTTTTGTATTCTCCATTATCTAATATATGTTTGCAATATGATCTCTAGTGCCTCTTTCTTTCCTGAAACCAGCTTGGACATCTGGCATTGGAAATTAATGCTCTCATCTTGTGGTTACTGCAATCTCTGGTGTCCCCTTTCTTGGGGATTGGAATGTATGTTGAGCATTTCCAATCTATGGGCCATTGTTTTGTATTTGTTGAAAGATCTTAGTAAGAAATAGTGTAGATTCTGTCTCTGTAGCTTGAAGCAGCTCTATTGGTATGTCATCTGTTCTTTTTCCCAAATATTTTGAGTGTAGCTTCCCCATCACTTTCTAAAATTGTAGGTTCATCTTCAAATGGTTCTTCCTTGAATTGATTTGTCATCCTTTCATCTCTTTGATATACTTCTTCTGTGCATTTTTTTCCACTTTCTTTTTATTTCTACTTGGTCATATAATGTGTTCCCCTGCTGGTTATATAGCATCCCCACTCTTTGGTTAAGATTGTCCCCAAAAACAAAAGGGGGGAAAGGCAAAAATAGCCAGCCAAGGAAAAACTCCTTATAGATTAGCAGAGATAGCTACACACAGCTATGGAAGCATGCCTAGCATCAGAGAACACCATTAGCAGCACAAGCACTAAGCCAGTAACACTCACCAACTCCAAGTTGCAATCTTCCAATATGGAGGCTCTTTATTCTTTGTTACAACATATATACAATATTTACAAAGTCCAGATGGCAATCCAGCATATCAAGCTTACTCTCTCCAGCAGAGCCCCCAACAGACACACTTCAGGCAATGTGTGCATTATTGGCTGGGATTGTGCTTCCTTTATACAAACACCTAGCCAATCCTGGCCAACCTTGTATTGTCTGCACCTGGTGCTCATCAGCCTGACTCAGCACAAACTCAGGTTGAGTCACATTCCTTTTCCTGGGTGCACTTAACAGTTAAAGCAATTAAAGCAACATGAACTTTACACTAACTTTAGAAAGTATTTTCTAGAGGTTTGGTCAAACCATCTCTGACAAAATTTCTCTTTGATTTCTCAGATTTTCTGGAAGAAACCCATTTCCTCCTTTTTCAATTGTTACAAGGAGCCCTGATGGCACAGTGGCTAAATGCCAGTACTGCAGCCACAACATTGTGAGTTAGATCCTGCAGGGCTCCAGGTTGACTCCGCCTTCCATCCTCCTGTAGATCAGTAAAATAAGTACCCAGCTTGATGGGGGCAATTAGCTAAAAACTTTGTAAACTGCTTAGGGAGTGCCTTCCACTGATTAAAAAAAACAGTATAGAAATGTAACTGCTATTGTTGTCTTCTATGTTTTTGAATTGATTATTATAGTACTTTTCTTTGTCCTTATACAAAAGTCATTGAACCACTCCATTCAGAGTTCTGACTCTATGCCCCTCCTTTTGCTTCTCAACTGGCCTTAACTGTTTAAGTGTTTCATTTGGCACCCATTGAGACTTATCTCTCTCTTTCTCTCTTTTGGTTGCAGCTAGTGTATTCCTGCTTGACAATATCCCCAACTTCAGTCCAGAGGCTTTCTGGCTCCCAGTCAATTAGGCTTAATACTGCAAATTTGTTTTTCACATTAGCTTTAAATTCTACAGGGAAGTTCTTCAGGTTGTATTTTGACACTGTGGTTGGTTTAGTGTTTTTCTTTAGCTTTAATCTAATTTTGATGTTAGCAGTTCATGGTCTGTGCATTGACCTGCTCCTGGTCTTGTTTCTGCAGAGAGAATGAAGCTTCTGCATCTTGTACTTCCAATTTATGTTGTCTTTTTGATTTCCAGATTGACCATTAAGTGCTTGAGCTCTTGGGCTGCTTGAAAAATGTGTTTGCAATGAACAAACTGTTGGTTTCACAAGATTTAATCAGTCACTCTCCAGCTTCCTTTCTTGATCCTTGGTCAAATTTCCCTACAGTCTTTGAATTTGTGCTTTCATACTTTTTCATTCCAGTTGCCTATGATTAATAAGAAGTCCTGTTTTGGTTTGTGATCTGGACTTGAGCATAGAATCTTTCAATTTCTTCTTCTTCTACTTCTGTAGTTGGAGCATAAACTTGGATTATGGTTACATTGATGGGTTTTCCCTGATGTCTTATTGATATGATTTGCTCAGACTTTGCACTATGTCCTTTGACTGCTTTTGCTACATCTCTCCTCTCTATTAAATTATTTTCAGAATTTCATTTCCTGAGTAAAATAGCATGTAATTATCTCTTAAAATGTCTTATTCCTGTGCACATTAGCTTGCTCACTCAAAGTCTTGCAATCTTTCTACATTCCAGTTCTTGTTTTACTGAGCCTGGCTCTGTTATCATCCTCATTGGTACCCCTAGTTGTCCTCTGCTGTACCTCAGTAGCTCATTAAATGCCATCTAACCTGGGAGTTTCATCTTCGCACTTTCTCTTCTTCAATTTGGATTAATTCATCAGAAGTTTTTCAAGATAGAAGCTTTCAGGAGTGGTTTACCATTGCCTTTGTCTTCACGGTACTAACAAGTGTTAGCAATTGTGCCACTGCTTTTGTCTCTGAGAGATCCTTTGCCAGTGTCACCATCCCCACTATTGCTGCTGTCCTGTATCTGTTAGGCCCATTTAGTCTGGCTCCTCAGTAAAAGTCTGTCTGACATAGGAGACCCTACCTGCAGCACTGCTACTGTCAAAATAGCCTCTTGCCTCTCAGAAGCATGCAATCCCACCACCACACAAAGGTGACGACATTGGTGGGTCCAAGATGAGACTAGGGGAAAAAAATCATGTATGATTTTATGTTCTCCTCCCCGTCTGCCTTTCACCAAAAAACTATTGTAAATAATTTTTTCATTCTTTATGGTAGACTACATGTTTCAAAATCCCTCCATTATGACCAGATATTACATATTACTTATATGTTCCCAAACAGAAAAATAAACTTTCATTTTTAAACCAAATGCATGTTTAGAGCTACCCCCCGCCCCCCGCACTGATGATCTCAAAACAGAGGCACAATGATGGAGCCTATGGCATAGCTGAAATAAAACATTGACTTTAATGCTATTCTCAGTTAAATCACCTTTACTAGTCCAGTCCAATCAATCTCTATCTCAAAGAAAGGAATACAAGATTGTAGATGAGCAGAGCATAAGCGCTACTTGGACATAGTGTCATGCCTGTCCATATCTCAGGCATCAGCCAATCCCTACCCTGTGGGCCTGTTGCTCTGGCCATTAAATGGCAATGAAGAGAGGAGAGGGAGGGAATCATTGGGAAACTGTAGCTTCCTCTCATCCCATTGCAGTTTGTGAGAGAAGGAGGGAGGCAGAGTAACAGTGCTTTGTTTCTCTTCCCTCTCTGTTTCTTCCTCTCTCTTAAATTCCACTAGGATGATCCAGTGCTCAGTGACCCTCCCTTCTTCCTTTCCACATAGCAGAATCTCTATGGGGTTTGGTTGCTGCTGAGAAGGAAGTTGGAAGAGGCTTATGAGGTTAGAGAATGGCCACTTGCACTCTGTCTGACAAAGGACATATGCATTTGTAAAGCATGTATATATCATTAACACAATACTGACCCTTACTTTGCTTAAAAACTCTGGTGTAAGCCAGACATATAAGACTCCACATAAAACATGGTGTAACTAGAAGTTTCACCTATGTGTTCAGAAAGGCCAGTGAAATTGGTGCTAATTATTGTGGTATCCCACATGCAGGCATCACACTCTAGAAAACAAATACTCATATTTCAAGTAGTTCTGAGTCAATGGCAGGTGTTTGGACTGAACTGAAATGGTCCTGAGTAGCAGAGCCTGGGATACACCACTTTTCTTTGGTCCAGATGGAAGATGGAGTGAAAGTAAGGACTCTAAATAGAGCCGTGTGTAAAATATGCTTGTGAGATGAACTGTGATCTGCATTATCTTGATCTGGGAGATGAGCTACAACCCCACAACTTTAAGCAGTGGCTTTTTTCCTCTTTAGGGAATCAAAGATACTGCTTGAGTTTCTTGAGGTGAAGATTAAGGTACAAAAAAGGTTTTCCCAGTGTGCCCATATTCTGAGTTAGTATAGGATGGGGTTGATTTGTGGTCCAAAATTTCCTTGCATTTTCCAATATAGCTTCAACCACAACTTGTTCTGCAAGGATTTTTTTTTCACCTTTGGTGAATTTTCTTCCTTTTGAAATGTGAGAACTCATAAAAGATAAACTATACAGTGGATAGAGTGATAACAATAGACAGTAGTCAATACAGCATAACAACTTGGACTTGTTGTACAGAACATACCAACTTCCCTCCTGCACCACGTAAGGTGTTACTCCTGAATAAGCCTCCTAAGAGTGTTGGTGTGCTGCTCAAAGTTTTCTCCCAGGAAACATCATTACACTATCAGAAGTGTTCCACTAAAAGCTAGTCATATCCAAGAAGGAGGAAGGGGGTTAAAAATACCACAGTTTTCTCCATATAATTAACACTCTAAAATGTCTACCTAGGGAATTCCAGGCTTTCAGAAGGGAGCAAGGTTGTGAGGTTGAGCTGCAGAATCAGTAAATAATAGCTGTAATAGAAAGGTTCCCATAAAAGAAAAGGTGGAGAAAAGGCACAGCATCAACCATTCTTTTCTGTGGGGGAGATTTCAAGGAAACCTATCATTAACACCATCTAGTGCTACCATATAATATTTAGATACAGAAATAAGTATTAGTACTTGTAAGGCATAGACTGCCATTTGATGGCCTATTAAAACGAGAGAGCCAGACCCAAGCACACAAACCCTATCCTTTAAAAGGTGTACCCATGCTTAGTTTCGACATTCTGGACTCCTGCAGTGCATAATAAGTTTCAGTTGCCTTATCAACTATCTTTCTAGAGCATGAATGGAAACTATGGAGCTTTTAAGATGTTGTTGAGCTGCAGTTCATAGAAACCCTAGTCAGCACAGCATTGATGAGGAATCCAGGGAGTTGTAGTTGAATAATACCTAGAGGGCCACAAAATTCACACTATATTCTAGAGAATGAGATGAGTGATTGTGAACTTTGGGCAATGGTAGGATTGGTCTCAATAGCACAACACAGATCCAATCCCATTTCTAAGGCTTTTACTACCCAGGTAGTTTATTCAGTTTGGGTCATGCAGGCTTCTCATGGCTGTCTCATCCTTGTCAACAGTTGTATCTGTATTTGAGTAAAAATATGGTGCCTTTTCTTCTTAAGAGTCTGTGTCTTGAACATGAAGTAGAATCATGAAACACCTGTTAATAAATCCTTCTGAGGCAGACCTGAACAATGTGACTTTTCAAACAAAACAAAGTCCTCTGGCATGTGTGGTGTCCTGCATGCCAACTCCCTGGTTTGCTTGTTGGATTCTTTTTCTTTTGTTTTGTTTTTGTTTCTGGCAGTTGTAGGCTGATAGCAAAACTAGGTAATCTAAATGTATTGAATCCCTGGGGTTCTATTCAACTACTGCATATAGAACATAATTTTGGTGTACTCTTAGATTGAGCCCTGAGCCTGGAGACCTAGGCTTGACAATGCCAAGGAATGTGTTTGCACAGTTAAACCTGTGTACCCATTCCTGGAGCTGTCAGATCTGTTTACAGTAATACCAGCCTTGATTACATCCTATTTGAATTACTATAATGCACTTTCCATGGGACCAACTTTGGAAGTTCAAATTGCTGTGGTCAAACTGCTGAACAGGGCTGGTTATAACTCCCTTGTTCTAAGAAGTCCACAAGCCAGTAGCCTGCTTTTAGGTACAATTCAAAATGCTGGTTATGACCTGTAAAGTGTTATATATCTTGGATCCACAATATCTGAAATACCAGGTCTCCCCCTAAGTATTTTCAAAAAATGTTAAGATCTTTCAGGAGAAGGACT
The DNA here is from genome assembly GCA_948474755.1 of Ctenosaura bakeri. Taxonomy (NCBI): domain Eukaryota; kingdom Metazoa; phylum Chordata; class Lepidosauria; order Squamata; family Iguanidae; genus Ctenosaura; species Ctenosaura bakeri. The sequence goes on along the minus strand of CAOLHI010002638.1, from coordinate 211,692 downwards.
TTTTCTTGGTCCTACCATCATCTTATGTATGTATGTATGTATGTATGTATGTATGTATGTATGTATTTATTTATTTATTTATTTATTTGAACATGGGAGATAGACCATTTGGTGGCTGCCCACAGGAAGCCTGGTTAAATCCATCTTTACTCAATGATTTGGATGAAGGAATAAAGGGCACATTGATCAAATTTGCAGATGATACCAAATTGAGAAGGGTTGCTAATATCCCAGAGGACAGGATCAAAATTCAAAATGACCTGGATAGATTGGAAAGCTGGGCCAAGGCTAACAAAATGAATTTCAACAGAGAGAAATGTAGGGTCCTACACCTAGGCAGAAAAAATGAAATGCACAAATATAGGACGAGAGACACCTGGCTGGACAACAGTACATATGAAAGGAATCTAAGATTCTTAGTAGACCACAAGCTGAACATGAGCCAGCAGTGTGATGTGGCAGCCAAGAAAGCAAATGCTTCTTGGTTGCATCAATAGGAGTATGGTGTCCAGATCACGGGAGGTAATAATACCACTCTATTCTGTATTGGTTAGACCTCATTTGGAATACTGTTTCGAGATCTGGGCACCTCATTTCAAGAAGGATATTGACAAGCTGGAGCGTATCCAGAGGAGAGAGACCAAAATAGTGAAGGGTCTGGAAGCCATGCCCTATGAGGAGCGGCTTAGAGAGCTGGGGAATATGTAGTCTGCAGAAGAGAAGATTAAGAGGGGACATGATAGCCATGTTGAAATATTTTGAAGGGATGTCGAGGAGTTAGTGAGCTTGTTTTCTGCTGCTCCAGAGACCAGGACAAGGAGCAATGGATTCAAGCTGCAGGAAAAGAGATTCCACCTGAACCTCAGGAAGAACTTCCTGATGGTCAGAGCTGTCTGGCAGTGGAATATGCTGTCTCAGAGTGTGGTGGAGTCTCCTTCTTGGGAGGCTTTTAAACAGAGGCTGGATAGCCATCTGTTGGGAGTGCTTTGATGCGTGTTCCTGCATAGCAGTGGGTTGGACTGCATGGTCCCATGGTCTCTTCCAACTCTATTATTCTATGATTCTATGAAGATAATGGTCACTATTCAAAAATAGCATTCTGCTGGTGGAATGGTGAAATTCAGCAGAATCAGGAGGGAAGTTATCTCCCTCTCTTCACTAAGGTACCATGTGCAGGGCAACATGGATTGCTGAAGGAAGAGTCATGATTTTCCTTTTCACCCAGCAGGAGTTATATACTTCATCTTGAACCCCTTCATTCAAATAGATAGTATAATTCCCACCTTGCAGACAAATACTTTCCATGCATTTCAGAAACAAATGAGATGGAACTACTTGTAGGTACCAGTGGATGACTGGAAAATCGATTCCTTCTCCAATTTCTGGGAAGAGGATAAAGTATCCTCCCTACAGTTTATTTATTTATTTATTTGATTTTTATCCCCTCTTTCTCACAAAATGGGACTCAAAGCCACTTACAATTGAACTTAATATTACAGTTGCTGTCTGTTCCCAGAGGTGTTTGGAATCACAGAGGGGCTAAATATCAGGTTGTGGATCAGTTATCAATTTGAATCTTAGGTTCCATAAGATTTGTTTATTTCACCATTTTCAACACTTTTTTCAGGTTTATGTTCCAACCAGGCCCTTTCACTTTTCATAATTATAATGGTATGATTTCACCTTGACTATCTAGTTCAACCCAATAGATTTGTAGTTTTATGAATTATTTAGAACTTTTCGTCAAAGACTTCTAGTGCTTCACCAAAGTGCATATCCTAGAATCCCATAGGATCTTCCCACATCAATTAAATGAGAATATAGCATTATAATTGTGCAGTGTGAAAGACCTCTAGTTCTTTCAGGTAGTAAATCATACTTTTTGCAGTTTCCATTGTACCATTGTACACATTTTATCATGGTGTTTCTTGTATTCAGTCTGTATGATCTACCTGCGTGAACTAACAAGGCGATCATCAGTTTCATTTTTTTTTTCATTACAGAAATGACATTTAATGTCCTTAGTTATTTTTTCTACATTTGTCTTGATTCTATTTGTCTGAGGCATCTGTTCTTGAATCACAAGATCTTCATTTTCTTTTTATGGTAGCCATTTCCAGGTGTTCCCCTTCTCAGTTTTTCCTTTTCTGCTAGTTTATTTGCCAGTCTGGAAAGTGATGTTTCATAATTTTCTTTCTATAGGTATTTTCTGTTTCTTCAGTGTTCAGTAAATTCTCTACATGTCTATTAACATTGTTTTCTTTCTTTTGTTTGATATAATTCATTGTTACTTTTCTGTTCTTCAACAGTTTGCTTCATATGTGAAATATCACCATCTCCACAAGTATTACTTGGTAGATAAAGCCAATTGATATCTCTTCAAGGATGGAAGTTCAGTGTGCTGTCATAAATTTCCAAGGATTTTTTCTGTAGTGCATCTAGTTCTGCTTCAGTCCAATCAGTGATTCCAGCACTATATCAGATAACTGCTATGGTCCAGAAATTACAACCTGAATTATATTTTAACTATTAAGTTTTGATTTTAAATGGTTTGTATTCTTCTATCTCTCTCTCTCTCTCTCTCTCTCTCTCTCTCTCTCTCTCTCTGTTTCTCTTAATATACTTGGCACAAGTAATATTTGTCACTTTATTATATTGAATATCTTAAACTTGTCCGTCTTTCCAAATATGTGTAATTTCCATCATGGTGGAATCTTTTACATGCTATTTTGATTAATGAGTTCTATTCCTTCTTATGTGGCAATGTTACCTCTATTTAGTGTTAGTGGAACACATTTATCAGTTCCAAATTCTAATGAAATTTCTTGATTAAACATTCCTATAGCATTAAAAGCGGATTTAATTTGAGGTGAGAAATTTCTATATGATTTTATAATAATCTATACAGAATAAAAAGCTTACTTTCCATCTTAATTTGATATTTCATATCCATGATTTTTTTCTCCAGCATTACTGAAAGTAATAATAAAATAATAATAATAATAATAATAATAATAATAATAATATAATAATAATAATGCAATAATAAAAAAATAAAGGAGAAAAAGAGTGATCTGTTGGTGGTGGGAATCACACCTAACTATTATTTCTGCCCAATTGTCCATTTAGTGTTAACGTGGAGTCTCATAATTTCATTACCACTGGGGGGAATTTTCTGATGTTTTTGCTGATTTCTAAAACTGCAAGGCCCTTTTCATTCCAGGTATGCGGCAAAGAATCAAATGCTTTTTATACTAAACCTATGCTATATACAGATTTGTTTTATTCTTTTATGCTGTTTCAATATTGTTTTGTCAATTAATAGTCAACCTTTTGTTCCTTGAGAATTGGGGCAATTACCTTTCTGCTCTTTTGGATAAAGAGAATTTTGAATTAAATGGGACTGGACTGAGCTAGCTATTATTCCAGTTAATAACTTAAACATTGTTGGCAAACAGGTAATTGGACAGTAATTTGCTGGAGCAACTCCTTTTTTGGGTCATCTTTCATCATCACTACTGTTCTTCCATTTGTCATCCAATTGTCAATAAAAGTGGCTTGCAGTAAGTTGTTAAACTGCTGTGCTAACCTCTGTTGAAGGTTGGTTAGATTTTTCAGCCAAAATCTATGTGCTTCATTTCTTCATTATCTGCTCAGTCCTTAACTTTCTTTGCTTGCTTAGCTGCTTTTATTGTTGTAATTACAATGTCTTCTATCTCTCTTGATTTTAATCTTACTTCCATATTTTTTATCCAGGTGGCATTTGTGTTACACATTTTTTTTGTTTTATGCCACTGCTCCTTCTGCACCACCTCTGCTAACGGATTGGAATTTGTGAATATAATTCACTTTAGCAGTTTCTCTTTTCAATCTTCCTTCCTAATTTACTTGTTCAAGGACCACAAGATGTAAATCTTGTACTCTGTGTCAAGGAAGGTTGAAATGTTCGGCAACTGGTTTTTGGGTATTGCCATTTCTAATGTTAGATTTGTGTCCATTACTCCACTTGTGTAGAGGCTGTCTTGTTTGTCCAATATAGAGTGCAGAGGAGCATTGCTGGTATAGGATGGAATGTATCACATTGGAGAAAGGGCAAATAAATGTCCTTCTGACACCATGAGTGATGTTATTGACCCCTGTAATATTGCTCCCAGAGCAGATATGGGGACAGAGCCTCTGGGTTAGTGTCAAGGTCTTGTCCCTGCATTACCATCCATGTTATGTATCCTGTTGTAAGTAAGCGGTGGTTTGGAAGCCTGGTAGTTTGGAGTTTGGAAGATTGTAGTTTGGTTTCAAGTTTGGAGTAGCTGGAGTACTTGGCATTTGGAGTAGTTTGGAGTGTTGAAGATTTGGAGGCTGTCTGTAGGCCAATAAACTCCTGCCTCCCAAAGCTCATAAGAAGAGTATGTTATTCCAATCCACTAACAGAGGTATGAGTAAAGACAATGGCTTCATGGCACACTACTTCTGAAGTGGATGTGCCATTTCGGGTCAGTCTAGATGACCTCTGGGTGTGAGGGAAGAGCAGTTGGAGCAGTTGATTTTTCTCTGCAATTGAAATCTCTCTGTGTTTGAAAGGAATACAATGATACTCTGTGAGACAGAATGTTAGGGAGGATGGAATGTGCCTCACTATGCTTTGCAACATTTGTAAGATTACGCAGGAGAATGGTGGGAACCATTTGTAGGTGTCAGTTTTCTTTTCTTGACCATGTGATGTATTTGTATTGGAGATGTATAAATTGCTCTGAATGTAAGGAGGCGGGGTCCAGACTTTTGAGAAGTATCTCACTGGGACATTGTGCACAATAAATCCTTTTTTCTAAAACCGTGGGTATCTATCTCAGTTCCGCTATGCTTCTACCATATAAAAGTCAATGTTTATCTTAGTATTTGTCTATTTGTCTGCGTCAGGCAGGCAAACACCTCATACGATTGGCTGTGTGGGCTGAGAAGACCTCATATGACTGGCTGCCTAAGGAGATTCTATGGAATCCTGGGGTTGGCAGTTCCGGGAGGGGCCTTTAGAATTCTCAGCCAGAGAGCTCTTGGGCCTCAGGCCAGTTGCTATGGAGATGAGGCCTACCATCAAAACGGATGCCAGAAAACATATGGGTGGCATATGTGAGAAAAATTAAAGTGACAGACACAACATAGTTACAAGGTCTTCTCACCTCACACAGTAGAGTGTATGGGTTCCATACCTGAGGAATCTTATAACTGAAATTCAAAACAAAAAATGCTTCCAGAAAAATTGTAAAGCTATTGCACAAATTAAACAGAAAGCAAAAAAAATCAAAAGCCAGTACATCAACGTCTCCAGAGAACACAGATTGGATTGGGGACTATGGGGAAAAGTTACAGGTGTTGAATAGGGTGGGTGCTATGGAGACAATGCCTAGCAGCAGGGAGGAAGACAGTGTATTCCCACAGGAACTCAACTTCTGTATCTTAACAACTACAAATACAGGCCCTTTTCGCACACCGTTTCTAAAGCGAAAAGGCCCCTTGAGAGGATGTGGTCCATACGACGCACTCTCATTTACGCAATGCTGAAGAGCCTAAAGCGGACTGCGCACGCACCTTTTCATTTTTGGCTTAAAGCTGAAAATGGTGCGCGGTCACGCAATGCTCCCAGGGCCCGCACTCACTTAACTGGTGTGTGGTGCATCGGGAGCCGGGCCGGTCGCACTTCCTGCCTCAGCGCTAGTCTGCAATTCCCAGATTGCACTGTGGTAGGAAGGGGCGGGGCGTTTGCGCAGCGTTCATGCAACCGGCAAGCCATCTGCTGTGAGGAAGCAGAAGCAAAGTGAGTGCCTTGCTCAAGAGGCTGCTCACACGACCGCTGCCTCCTACCTCCACGAAAAGGTAAGGTGCGGAAAGGGCCACAGATTGGATTGGGGAATATGGGGATAAGTTACAAGTGCTGGGATAGGCTGGTTGCTATGGAGACAAAGCCTAGCAGTAAGGAGGAGGACAATGTATTCCCTTAGGAACCCAACCTCTGAATGTTAATGACTCTGAATAAAGATTTGATTGGAGAATATCGGGAAATTTTACAGGTACTGGAATAAGCTTATTGCTATGGAGATGAGGCCTAGTAGCAAGGAGGAAGACAATGTGTTCCCTCAAGAACCTCACCTCTGTATGTTTAACAACTATGAATACAGATTGGATTGGGGAATATGAGGAAGAATCACAGGTACTAGAATAGGCCAGTTGCTATGGAGAGGAGGCCTAGCAGCAAGGAGGAGTATTCCCTTAGGATCCCAAATGAGGATGTAAATAACTCTGAATACAGATTGCATTGGGAAATATGGGTAAAAGCTACAGGCACTGGATAAGACAGTTTGGTGAGTTCTTAAGAAAAAAATAAATTCTCGGGCAATGCTAGGTAAATACACTAGTTTATTAATACAAAAGTCCTTGATACTACCTGTAAAACAAAAGGAATTTTCTCAGAGAGAGTTTTGAATCCTGGGAAACTGACTTTTAGTACGCAAATTTATTGCTTTCACATGCTAACACTAACTGACCACTGTACACATCTGGAATAAACTGTATCAACTTATACAGCTGTTTGAAAATTTAGGGCAAAGGACATGATTTACATCTTTTGGGATCCTATTGCATTCTATTCCATTCCCACAACTGTATAAATATGCTTTGTGTCTGAGGTCTTATTGCCATTCAGTGTTGCATCTGAAGAAGTGGGTTTATATCCATGAAAATTTATGCGAAAATTAAACTCAGTTTATTTTAAGGATGCGGCCTCAGTTTTCTAATCCCCCTTCCTTCTTCCTTTTAATGCTACAAGAGACTACCACGGCTACTTCTTTGAAAACTGGTTAAGGATATTCTTTGTTTTAAATTCTCCCAGGCATCATTTATTATCATTCTCTGTTGCTAATACTTACTCACTTCTTCTCCTTCTGCTTGTCCCTCTTCTTTGTTCCTTTAGGTCAGTTGTGTGATTAATTGACTTAATTCTTCTTTATTTATTAATTTCCAGTCTTTACTTCCAGTTTATAATGGAAAAGACTATCACAGCTTTTTAGCTTTGTTTTACATTTCATATGGCACATAGCTTTGATAACGAATTTTATAAAGTGATAAACAAATATAATAGATAAACAAATGCATAGTAAATACTATTTTTCTTTTATTCTTTAAGGCCATTTTAAGTGATCGCAATGTGAAATTGTGACTTTCTGTTTCAGTATAAAGGAGAAATAAAGGCAGAAGGAGCAGTCTTGTAGCACCTTTAAGACTACTTGTGTGGACTTTTGTGGACTTCAGTCTGTTTCCTCAATTGTAACATAGAAAAGAAACCTTAAGCCTCAGACCCCTAGACCGGAAAGCCTTTCTATACAGACCATAATTTACAAGGTGAGGCTTTCTTTTGAAGTTCCTTAATATTTAACTGCCCTGTTGCTTTTGGCATCTAGTATTTTGTTTTCAACTTTTTTATTGTCGCTGATGACAATAAAATAATCAACAGGCAAGTTTCCTTTCATTTTCATCTTCTCTAGCACAGCTTGTACTCCAATGAGTCATCTCTCACTGATATATGACACTCTATAGGTACTTGTGATTATCACCTATGCATGCGAGTAATACAAACCTGTTTTTTTTTTAAATGAGATACCATGTGCACCAACCTCTGTACCACTCTTTCCGCTTTTAGAACCAAGCTGGCAATTCTCATTTTGAATAGCTTTAAAATTGCTCATAGCAATCAATGACAACTGAGGCATCACTAAAGAATTTCTTTTATCTCCCAAGCTCCAATTTAGATCAGTCATTAAGCTTGAGTAAGCTTGAGCTGTCAGAACATTTTCCCTCATCACATGCTCCAAGCACAAAAAGTCAACTTCAAAATCAAATTTGTTTTCTTTCTTACTCCACTTTGTAATGGTTTAGTATGAACAATAAACGTAACTGAAATAGTACTGTCAATCTTTAGGAAGTAAGAGAACAGCTTTGGCTTTTTATCTGGGCAGGGCTGCCATATGTCAAATGAGACGCACAACACAATTTTCCTTCATTTTCAATCCCTATCTGTCTGTCTATCTATCCCTCCCTTCTCTGTGTGTATTCCCCTCATCTTGTTAGTAATATATATGCTGATACATTCCAGTATGATGACCTTTTTGTTACTGAATTTGGTTTGAAGTTAAATCAGTTAAAACCAGTGAAACAAATGAGAATTAGTGAAATATTAATTGGAACATCAGTCTTCTTTATCCCCATACAGATTACAGAACTTGGTTCAGAATTAAGAATTGTAAGATGCTAACATTTGACCCTCAATTGCACTGAGCCGGAGTAACTTGAACATAAATTGATTTCTTCCTACTGAACTCAACAAGACCAAAGTGATTCATATCCAAATACTGTTTTAACTCATTCGTTCCATTATGAAATTTAAAAGAGAAATATACAAGAAATGAAAGAAGGGAGATCTCACCAAAGAGGAAGGGAAATAAGTAACCAGGACTTGTAGGGAGACAGTCAGAAAAGCTAAAAATCAGATTATTAAGGCTGGAAACAATAGTACAGTGAGGGGGACTGGTGATGTTTGGTCCAAGAGCAAGAGCAAGGAAAGAGCATAACTGGAGAATGGTGAATTTCTAACAGATTTGAACATTGGACTATGACTCTGGAAACTCAGGTTTGAATACCCGTTCAGCCATGGAAATCTAATGAGGGTCCATAGGCAAGCCACACTCTCTCAGCTTCAGAGGATGACAAGGGCAACCTCCCTCTGAACAAATCTTGCCAAGAAAACCCTGTGATAAGTTCTCCTTAGGGTTACTGTAAGTCAGAAAATGTCTTGAAGGCACCCAATGACAATTTTCGGAAATCTGGGCTGGATCCATTTCTACCTTCCCCAGGAGGTTTGTATATTACTAAGACTAGGATGAGCCACTGATGAAAAAAACTTGATTGCATATTAAAAGATGCAGCACATGTAGCCCTTGCACAACATAGGACTTTCTCCTTTTGTCTGCCTTTTCATCAAGATCTTATCTGTTGGATATCTGTTTTGATTTTTAAAAATTTATTTTATGATTTCAGAAATGAGAAATCACAAAACCTCAAAAATAATAATGAAACTTCAAACATCATTGTCTACTTGCAAAGCTCACCTTCACACTGAAATCAGTGTAATGGGGTTTCTACACCATTTTGTGAAATGTTTTTTGCTTCACAGTGGCAACAACAACATTTAAGGTATGTATTCCTCCCTTCCAGGGTCAAGAAAGATATTGACAAGCTGAAATGTATGAAGAGTATGGCAACCAACATAGTAAATGGTCTGGAAATCAAGCTGTATGTGAAACAACTGGGGGAGCTGGGTGTGTTTAGCTTGAAGAAGAGAGGATTGATATGTGACATTACAACCATCTTTGATATTTGAAAGGGTGTCATGTAGGAAATAGAAAAAGCTTGTTTTCTGTTGCTCCAGAAACATGAACATGAACCAGTGGACTGGAGTGACAAGAAAAGAGATTCTACCTAAACATTAAGAAGATCTTCTTGAATGTAAGATCTGTTCAACAGTAGCATAGGCTACCACAGAGAGTGCTGAAACCTTCTTTGGAGGTTCTTAAGCAGAGATTGAATGGCCCTCTTACAGGAGTGCTTTAACTGTATATTCTTGCATGACACAGGGTTGGACAAGATGGCCTTTGTAGTCCCTTCCATCTCTATGTTTCCACATATGTATAGCCTGATAAAAGAGAAAACAAAAACAGAACAGATACAACCTGTACTATCACACTAAGAGCACACTCCCCATCCATTGCCAAATCCATTTTGCAGCCTAATAGAATAGATTCCACCTCTTTGAAATCCACAGAATGTCAGCAGCAGCAGTGGCCATCTCATCTGGCTCACATCCTCCCACAACACTTACCAGCCCAGCCTCTAAGCAGGCAGGAGGATTAGAGAGGTTTATAAACAGGGTCACCATTTTAGTAGAGAGGCCAAAGATATTTCACTGTGTGGGCAAAGATATAGGGGAGGAGGGGGAGGAGAGCAATTTTCTCCAAGGCTGAAAGGTCAGCTCTTGGATGTACTCAAAATTGCATGGCAAAGCAGAGCATTTTGAGAGTGTTTCTTGTGATTACTTTTTTATACCTCATAGCAGCTATAACACAGGTCAATCTTAGAGGAGGAGAAGGCTGTAGCTGCCAGTTATATCACTTTTAAAGTGAAGGAGGAAGTCCTATCAGGCCGTCTATTACATACTGAGAATGTAATATAGGGAAATGGAGGCTGAGGGTGATAAGTGCAACATTTTCCCATGTGCTTTTGTAAAACTTAGAAACAGTTCACATGATCTGTTGGAAACTGGGGGGAAAATAACAACACATTGTTTCCTTCTTTCTGTTCCATATATGAACTGTGCCATCCCATCTGCTCACAGTACAAAATCTAATGACATGTGAGGGTGTCTATACTATAGGAATTCGATACCACTTTGACTATCATTACTCAGACCTATGGAATATTGGGATTTGTAGTTTGTCAAGTCAAAACAGAGTTTCATTCTTTAAAGTACACTGTTACTAGACGTCTCTAGCAGGCACTTCTTAGTATCTCACCAAACCACAAACCCCAGATTCAATAGGGTGAGGCAATGACATGTAAAGTGGTATCAAACTGCTATAACTGTGAAGTGCAGATACACTCTGTTTTTTAGTCCTAAGGCATAGCTAGATGCAGTGAGGAAAGAATGGGGAAAGGGTTCTTCTAGTCACCTTTCTATATGGAAGGCAAGAACACTATTCAAGCATTCTGCTACCCAGTTTAAATAATCAGGCAAGCAAAGGAGTATGCTAGCCCCACTCTCCTTGTTATTGCTGTCCATGTGTGGAAAGAAACAGACTGAAGCTAAGAGTCTTGCCTATCCATATACAGAGCTATAGTACGATGGGCTAGAACTGTTCTTTCCCAGGTCAAACTTTGTTTATTGCCCCCCCTTTTTTTGATTGCAGATACACTGCTACAACCCAGCAGCAGAAATCTGTATTTCTTCAGCCCTCCTTGTCATCCTCTTAGTGCTGATGGTGCTAAAAACATCTAGCTGGAGAGAAAACGAGGGTTCTAAAGGCACCAGATACCATCTGATCTTGGAAGTTAAGCAGGTCAGCACTGCTTAGTACTTAAATGGACCCCCCAGTGACTATCAGCTGCTATAGGCTATATTTCAGAAGAAGGAACTGGAAAGACCACCTCTGAGTATTCGTTGCCTAAGAAAACCCTGTGAAATTCACAGGGTTGCCATAAGCTGACATGCAACTTGAGGCCCCATATGGAGAGAGAGGGGGTGAGGAAGAAAAAGGGGGCTGGATAGGCATAAAAATTCTGTGTACGGGTTGCATTGTCATAGGTTTTGTTAACTGAGGTATGTCTGTAAGTCCTGCAGAATCCTTTGGATCATTTGAATATATGGAGAATGCAATGTGAAAATATATTCATTTTCTCCCACAGAAGGGAGAAAACTACTTTAATTATTTGATGATACACATCCTTAATGGATGCATATGTCACTTAGATTTCTGCCATACTTCCATCCTGAATGAGGAGAAATTTGCCAAATTCATCTAAAAGCATCAAAAGCAAACTTCTCTACAGTACTTATATCTTTTTCTTAGTGAAGAGCTCTTCTTACGAAGGTCCTTTCTGCAGGTTGTTGTGGCTTTTCCGGGCTTTGAGGATGTGTTCTATTAATATTTTCTCCTGACGTTTCGCCTCCATCTGTGGCTGGCATCTTCAGAGGATCTGTCCCCAGATCCTCTGTCCCCAGATCCTCTGAAGATGCCAGCCACAGATGGAGGCAAAACATCAGGAGAAAATACTAATAGAACATGGTCACAAAGCCTGGAAAACCCACAACAACCTATGGATTCCGGCTGTGAAAACCTTTGACTTTACATTGTCCTTTCTGCACTTTACCTGTCTCCGGTGTCATCTCAATGTCATTCTGGAAGTGGCATTGCCAAGATGAGAGCACGGACATGAACTCTCTCCTCTGCACTGGCTGACTCCCTGCCAAAGGAAGCACGATGGACATGCCTCTTCCTTCTGCAGTGCAGCCAGACACTTTCCCAGGCTGTGCTGGGGCAGGAAGCACCTCCATTGGACTTCTAATACTTCTGCAGGCCAGGTAAGTGCGAGATGGTTGCACAATTGTGGGTCATTGACAGGGAAAACCCATCAATGATTTAATCCATAATCACATTGCCTGGCAATGGGAGAAGGACACGACCACAATGACATCATGCAGAAGTGTCATCGTGGTCCAGCTCCTCTACTGTCCCCAGGCTGGAATAGGAGGCTCCTGCAGAAAAGGCCATAGTCTTCTCAAAAAGAAGAAACAGCATCCATATGATTTTGGAGGTGGGTGGCAGCAAATGCCAGTCCTGCTACCATTGCAGATACACATATACCTCTTGCTGAAACTGTGGTTGCAGATTGGCAGAGGTGGTAGTGGTGATGGTGGCAGAGGTTAGGGCTGCATTGGTCTAATGATAGCCTTCATATCTGTACTACCTGGTCCTCTTTTTTTTTTGGAAGCCATTGAACCTTCCATAGCATGTTCTAGGTCAGTGATACAGTTTTCAGGTGCAGTTGGACTAAAATTCTGATTATGCATGACATTTGACCATGCTGGCTAGGGCTTCTGGAAATCCAACAACATCTGCAGACCCATGTTTCCAAATCACTACTTTAGGTCAAGAAAGTATCTGTATTAGCACTAGAACCTTACTACCAGTTCAGCTTTCTATATTTTTAGGCTAGTGATCTTCACTCTTCTTATTCGGAAGCTTCTGAATAGTTGTGAAAGAAGCATAAAAGATTACGAAAAATTGATAGTTTTAAAAAATAATAAAAGTATAGCCTAAATACCATGAAACGCCAGATCCCTTCTGATCTGGGAAGCTATGTAGGGTCAGACCTAGTTACTATTTGGATGAAAGGACTGCCAAGAAATACAAGGTGCTGTAGGCTATATTTCTGAGGAAGGCAAACACAGATCACCTCCGAGTATTCTTTGCCCCAAAAACCCCCTATGAAATTCATGAGGTCACCATAGGTCAACAGGTGATTTAAAGGCACATACATACATGCACGGAGCAGTGTGTGTGTGTGTGTGTATTTATTCATTTATTTATTTATTTTGGGAAGAACTAGGTTACATGCTTTAAAATATTAGCTTTGATATTATTTTGACAGAACGTTTTGCAAGCAAATAGAACACGATCTTCAAAATCAGGCTCCAATTCTCCCTTCAGCTTTCGCATGAAAATCTCATTATGCATATGTATTAGGCAGACTATATATGTCTTATCTGTGAAATGCATTACATGAGATTTAAGAACAGGAGATCAGAATTAAATTCTTACCACCTTAAGTTGGTTTATACTGTGCGGTAGTATTACAGACTGTAATTCTATAGTGCAAAAATTTGAAATATTTAGGAAAAAATAAGGTGACATAAGGATATTAAGATTCAATTAATTTTTATTTAAATCAATTCACACATAGTTATCCGCATGCTATTCATCATCTCTAAAAGTACATGTGATTTAGACTTATGTCTAAAAAAATAAGGGATTACTCATAGTTATTTTCAGATACTAAAAAAGAAATTCTCCACATTACAGTTAATCTTAGTGACTAATACTCTCCAACAATATTCAGCAGCAGATTAAGAACACAGCTGGAAAGTTAAACTTGGGAAAAAACTTTAAAACAATCCTGTAGGCTGCTAAAGCTCAATGTAAAGCAAACTATTAGTGAGACAAGTAAGAAGTGAACTAGAATGAGTGTTCAGTTTCTGTGTAGTAAGTTTGCTGTTGTATGCCTTCAAGTTGTTTCTGACTTACGACAATCTTATGCTGAACCTATCATGGGGTTTTCTTGGTAAGGCTTTCTCCGAGGTGATTTGCCTTTGCTTTCCTCCAAGGCTGTGAGAATATGACTTGCCCAAGGGCACTCAGTGGGTTTCTGTAGCTGAGTGGAGATTCCAGCTCTCATCTCCAGAATCATGGGCCAATGCTCAAACTATTACACCACATTGGCTCTCATGTAGTATGTGCACAGATTAAATTAGTGCACAGATTTCCTCTCCCCGCTACTTGGATGGACAACTGTGTTGAGGCAAGAGGCCATTTTTTCCCAAAGACTCCCTTGTAGGCACCTCCACAGCAAGTCCAAATAGTGCTATTTTTCAGCTGCAGTCCCTTTCAAAATGATGACAGGACACTTCCTGCATCACTTCCTATCACCATTTCGGTGGGACTGCAAAGGAATATGGAGATATTTGAGGTTAGCATAGTGTCTGAGTGCCTACCTGTTTCTTCATTTCAGTAGAGTCATGACCTTTTATTGACTTCCCAATGATAGGTAGTTGAGAAATGGAAAATTTATCAAAATGAAGTTCTGATTTGGATCTTAGTCAAAGCAAATTTGTGCAAAGATCTGATACCTTGCATGTGCTCTAAGTGAACATCCACAAAAACACCCATGGGCACTCAAAGAAACTTCCCTCTCTACTACCCATCTTTCCCAGTTAGTTTCCATAAGCCTTTCTAGGGCAGGAGTAAGAGAAGAATCTTTAGATCCTTGGTGGAAGACTTTCGCTTAATCCCACCATTTTCATGGCCCCATCTGTGAGGACATGTTGCAGAGCTTTCTTGGTGGCAGCCCCCAGGCTGAGGAATTCTCTTCTATAAAAGGTTAGGATGCCCACCTCAGTGCCTTTCTCCCATTAGCAAGTAAAGATCTGTTAAACAGGATTTGTCTAGTCACTGGCTATGCAGAAAGGTCTTTTAATGGAGCATGTGCGCTATATATTTATTGGTATAGTTATTTGTAATGGTTTATTCCATTTTAAACTAGTAGTGTTTTAAAAAGAGTTACTTATTTAATCATTTGTTGTTGTTTTATTATTGTCAGGTTTTTACTTGGAGAAATGATACCATAGAATTGAGTGGATCAGTTTGTAATTTATGTATTACTCCCACAGAATAAAGCTACACTAGTGTGGGAGTTTGATCATGGCCCCCATTTCAAATTGGATCTGAGGATGATCAGGTTGAAATAAAGCCACTGGTATAAAATGAATTTTAATAGTAGGCAATAGATGCAGCAGGGGTTTCATAGCAAAGAAAGGAAAGAGAGAAAGAGTGTATTACCCTGACTTCTGGGGGTTCCTGGGAGACACCTGGATTTGCTTCAAAAATACAAAGGTTGAGGAAATTAGCAGAGCACTGCTTAGCAAACCAGAGGGCAAGGCAATGCAGCGAGATCTTTTTTATCCTATGTCTACGGGGTCAGACTGCATGAGAGACACAAGGCAAATGTCCAATTAAAAGTATTTTGTTTAGCAAAATTGGCAGAATTTCCGCACACACATACACAAAACAGTCAGTCACACAAGCACACAAGGACTGCTGAGTTTGAAAAGCTTAAGAGCAGGAAAAGCAGAGGGAAAGAAAGCATTCTGTTATACCGCACCTGATCCTGGAGACTGTCGCTCAGGAAGGAAAAGAAAAAAAACCCAAACAAACAGGACTCAGAAGAGAAAGAATGCTGAGAGGAGCTCACAACTAGCAGAATGCCAGATGCTAGTTAAAGGAGGAAATTCTCCAAAGAAAGCCCCAGAAGAGAACTCAATTATAGGGCAAAACATGCCTTGCGGGGACAGACCCTTTCTGGAAAAGCAGAAATGGCCAAATCAGACAGATGGACCTTGCTTTGCATTTCAAACCTCATCCTGGAGACACTTAGTCTCTCAAGGTGTCAAAACTGTGAACGCCCCATTTGGTGTGTGCATGTACATGCCTTCCAAGGTCTTCCTCTGGATACATGACTGGAGGCATGTTGGCCCGACCTTGCTAAAAATGCTTCAGTTTATAGACTCAGATGTCTGCATTCCTATCCGGTGAACCTCTGGCTTAATAACTTTTTGATATTAAATATTACACTTTCCCTGGACTGGGTCTGTTAGCAGGGGTTACAAGAGAGATGTAATATATTCTATGGCCCTTGGGATACCATCACATGGATTTTCATATATGGATACAGCATGGATTCATGTTGTAATTAATAAGATGCCATAAACATTCAATAGTTTCTTTTGTATTTTTCCAGCACCTATTCATGGCAATGTGTGTATCTATTTAACTCATCAACTTGTCACCCCGCTTTGTTCATTTATTTGTGTTTTCTATTTTAATTTCCTTATTTCTTGATCATATTCTCCATAGATGTCTATTTCTCATTTCCCTTTTCTGCCTTCTCTTTAGAAAGGGGTAATGATTTAGGCCTTCAGGAGCATTACGATTTGATCAGTAGACAGTATTTGTATGTGCTTTCAATGTCAAAGCCATGTGAAATATCAATATGTTAATATGGTACATGATAGAATCATAGAATCATAGAAATCTAGAGTTGGAAGAGACCACACAGGCCATCCAGTCCAATCCCCTGCCATGCAGGAACACCCTCAAAGCACTCCCAACAGATGACCATCAAACCTCTGCTTAAAAACCTCCAAGGAAGGAGACTCCACTACACTCCGAGGCAGCAGATTCCACTGCCGGACAGCTCTGACTGTCAGGAAGTTCTTCCTGAGGTTCTGGTGGAATCTCCTTTCCTGCAGCTTGAATCCATTGCTCCTTGTCCTGGTCTCTGGCGCAGCAGAAAACAAGCCCTCTCCTTCCTCTACGTGGCATCCCTTCAAATATTTAAACATGGCTATCATGTCCCCTCTTAAACTTTTCTTCTGCAGACTAAACATACCCAGCTCTCTAAGTCTATCCTCATAGGACATGGCTTCCAGGCCTGTCACCATTTTGGTCGCCCTCCTCTGGACTTGCTCCAGCTTGTCAATATCCTTCTTGAATTGGGGTGCCCAGAACTGGACACAGTATTCAAGATGGGGTCTAACCAAAGCAGAGTAGAGTGGTACCAGTACCTCCCTCGATCTAGACACCATACTCCTATTGATGCAGTCAAGAATTGCATTGGCTTTCTTGGCTACCGCATCACACTGCTGACTCATGTTCAGCTCGTGGTCTATGAAGACTCCTAGATCCCTTTCACACATACTGCTATCCAGCCACTCATCCCCCATCCTATATTTCTGTATTCCATTTTTTCTACCTAAGTGTAGGACCTTACACTTCTCTCAGTTGAATTTCATTTTGTTCGCCTTGGCCCAGCTCTCCAATCTATCCAGGTCGTTTTGAATGTTGATCCTGTCCTCTGGCGTATTAGCAACCCCTCCCAATTTGGTATCATCTGCAAATTTGATGATGACTCTGAAAAAAAATAAGTAAAGTAGGACAGTAGCCATCTATGCCTCATGATGGATGATAGGTCTTGTTTGGGTCACTGTAGTGGTTTTATACAAGATATAATAATAATTTGCTTGACAGGCTGTGTCAGCTATTACACTCTAATTCAGAAAATCACCTTTTTAAAGAAAAATTACTTATTCACATTCCTAAAATGTAGACTATTTCAAAGGAGCTGTTGGGGGGAAAACTAGACTGGAATGGCCATCTGTCAAGAATGCTTTGATCGTATATTCCTGCATGGCAGGGGGTTGGACTCAATGATGACTCTTGTGATTTCTTCCAGTGAAGGATCTGTGTGATATTTCAGGTCAACCAGATTGTATCCTGGATCTTAGAGTAAAAACAGCCATTTTATCCAAATTACATGCAAATTCTTTTGCAAAGCCAAAACAACTTTTTATAAAGGAATGGTTGTAGAGGAAGATGTGAGGGAGGAGCAGTTTCATTCTTTTCTCTCACTCCCATAAATTTTGATAGGAGGGATTTGATCTATGCCAACCCTCACTAGATACTCCCTTCTCTCTCCTTTTCCCATTAAACATTTACCTTCATACCAGCCTTTCTTCCTGAAGGGGAAAATATATAGGTACCAAAAGAGAAAAAGAAGTGTGTATGTGGGGGTATGACTTCCAGCTGAAAATTGCCATGGGAAAAAGATTATGTTTCCCCCTGATATTCTCCTGTCTGAATATGAGGCTTGTTTTCATTTTTTCCCAAACATATTGGGGGAAATGATACCCAATATGGCTGAGCATAATATCCTTTCTACTATAAGTATCAGGTGAGATCACAGGCAGGAAAATGTGCCCCTCCAGATGACTGCAGCTTCCAACATCCCTCATTCTTTTCTGTGCTAGCTAGAAGTTATGGGAGCTGAACTTCAACAACATCTGCAGGGCCACACAATACCCACCACAAAGCTAAATGCAACTTAGACCTGTTGCAATTAATCAATCTGAATCATTATAACTAGTCTGAGGAGGCTTACTGTTACTGTACAGTTTCCAAAGGCAGCCCTACATAGAGTGCATCACAGCAGTCCAAATCAGATGTAATCAAGGCATGTATCATCATAGCCAGATCTGATGTCTCAATTAATGGATGCAGCTGTACCCTATTTTAACTGTGTGCACAGTCCTTGCCACTGCTGAAACCTGGGTATCCAGGCTCAAAGCTGAGTCCTGGAGAACACCCAAGCTATGAGTCTTAGATTTCAGAGGTAGTGTGACTCTATCCAGCACAGGCAGAGTCTCTATTCCCTGATCTGCCTTTCCACTGATGAGGAGCACCTCTGTCTTGCCTGGATTAAATTTTAAGTTTGTTTGCCCTCATTTAGTCCATTACTTACAATGGACATTGGTTCAGTACTGAGACAGCTTCCTTGGAGTGAGAAGAAAAGGGGAGATAGAGTTGGATCTTATTAGAATATTGGTAACACTGAACCTCAAATTTCTGGGTGACCTTTCTCAGGGGATTCATGCATAAATTAAATAGCATGGGGGACAAAAATGAGCCCTGAGGGACCCTCAGGCCAATGTCCAGGGTGTCAAACAAGAGTCTGCTAGCACTACCTTCTGAGTTCATTCCTCCAGAAAGGACTGGGACCACTGCAGAACAGTGCCCCCAAGTTCCATCTGTCCTGCTCTCAACATCAAACAAGAATTAAAGGTGCCAAATTCAGAAGCCAAGGCAGCAGAAGGTATCTGGTGTCAAAACAAGCCATGGTCCAGAAAACTGTAAATCAGACATACAGTTCTAGAGAGTCATGGTAGCTGAGTCAATATTTATTTATTATATTTATTTATCCAAAGATAAACATACTTGTAAGAGCCAAGCCATCAAGAGGAGAATGGAATTGTGTTCAGCACTTTTGCTGGGCAAAGTAACTTACTTATGCAGACAGCCTGTTCAGCAATGCCCAGATCCCAGGTAGTTTTTAGGGAGAGAGTTCCATAGCTGTGCTTCTCCCAAAGCTTTGATTGTAGCCTGTGGGAGATGGTCTGAGACGCCTGAGGCTCTACCTTTCTCAGGGACTGGGGGACTCTCCTTCAACTCTTCTTCCTGCTCTGAAGCCAACTCCCCCCCTTCAGAACCAAAGGAGGACTTGGCTGGCTTCTAGGTGTCTGCTGCAACTCCTCCAAAGGTACATCTTCTTCATCTTCTCAGGAAGATGACCTCTCAAGGAGGGCATGACACCATCCATCCTAGCTATGCAACCCAGAAAGATACCCTGGTCAATACTCTCCCATCCAGTTCTTTGCATAGACCATTCACCAAGGTAACCAAAGCTGTCTCCACCCAATAAACAGACATAAAGAAAAGTAAGTTTCAGTTACAAAGGGAAGATAAATAAATACAACGTATTTATATTTCATCATGTTCTCTCTCTGGGTAAAAAAACTTATGTATTTTTTTATTTTTTAGTAACCTTTTAGTCTCTTGGGTACCTTCTCTTGTCTGCAGTTTTCTTGATCTCCTTTAGGACTTTGGAGAAAGAAGATGAGAAAAAAAAGGGGGGAAATGTTAATGAACTTGCCTAGATGCTGTGAGCCTCATAAGAGTAACTATTGTTAGATAATAATAAATAGCACGCAGCAATATTATGCTATCAGTAGTGAATGACCACTTTGTCTCTGGCCCCTCAATAGGTAACCTGGTAGTAAGAAGACAGAAATTATCTTCGTCCTCATCACCACCGCCATCACAGTCACCTCCACCATCATGATCAATTTGAATAGCAAATTCAGGTTCTACTGAGAAACAAGAAGAAAGTATCAACATGCTTGAAGTCATCACAGGCTCTGCAAAATTAGGGGGAAATAACCTAAGGGAACAACCCACTTCTACCACAAAACATTCCAATGAAGAACTAGCATGTTGAGTGGCCACAGAATGGTGGGTGTCTGTTAGCAGAGAGTGGAGATGGGGTGAGAATGGAATGGACTGTGATATCCTGAGTAGCATGCTTGGATAGGTGGAACATCAAAGAAGGACAGTTTTCACTGCGACATTTTGTTGCAGGTCCCACTTGAATGTTCAACATCTGACATGCAGAAAAGAAAAGATTAGTTTTTTTTTTTCAAATTATCTTTCTTGTTTGTCACAAACTCTGCTAGTACCTGAGGGAAAAATCTATTGAGCTAAAAATAACATTTCAGTTCTTGGATGATAGAAAGGCCAATGAAGAAGAGTGGAGGAGTAAATCTTATCTCTTGTTTTAAATACTTTTTAGGAGCTATTTTCTGAAGCCAAGCACAAAAAAAACAGATGGAGTTTTGTTAACACAGAGCCATTACACATTGCTTTTTGGGCAGCCTTCAGTTTCCAGCATGGGCCAAAATGTGCTCTCCTCATGAACACAGATCTGACTACGTGACTTATGCAACATACTGTTTAGGTCTGAAGGCCAAGGCACTACTTGATACATATCTATTCTTACCTTTCTGTATTCCTCTCATAAGAGCTGCTGTTAAGCACAGCTCCATAGGAAAGAAAAAAATTGCACAGTGCAATTGGCATATCAGCCCCAAGACATTTCCTCAGAAATATTCATATCACCCTGCAAGTTTCAGTCCTAGACTATCATTTTCTAGTTCTCACTGTGCTGCCATCTGTTTCAGCTAGCACTTTGAGTTTCAGACTTACCCTGCCTCCCCTGTACCTGTCTGACACACAATACTTCAGCAAAGAACAGAAATCAATGGGAAAGGAGAGGATAGCTCTACAGCATCCCTGTACAACTTTGATTGCTGCCAGCTCCTGCATCTCATCTTCAATACTCTGGTTGACATGTGAAATGAGGGTCACTTGGCAGGTGATTAAAAGATACACCTGTTTGGCACAAGCAGAAGTTGTCCATACTGCTTTCCATCTCTGCCTATCTTTGCTGCCATTATGAAAAGTAAAAGAATTCCCAATTACAGGCTTTAAAAAAAGAGAGCCAGGAGTAGAAGATATTAAATGAAATCACAGTCAGAAAGGAACACACAGCAGCATCTGTGAAGCAAATGCACAAATTGGAAGATAAGCATTTGAAATAATCTAATTTCCGTAGCATTGTAGAGTTTTGTTTAATTTGATTGTAGACTTGTATGTAGGCCCCCTAAATTGATTTCAGAATAGTTGGCAGCAGTTGGTGGACATTTCCTTGGCGTATGTTGTTATAATTTTTTAGTGCACCAATAATTTATAAAGGAGATGTAAATGTTTGCAAAGGGAAAAGAAATATTTTCCAGCATATTGAGAGAAAATGCTGCAAGCATGCGAATGAATCTTACTACAGATTTACTAGAGTACTGCCTAACCAAAACATTTTAAAACAAAGTATGGCTTGCTGTCAGAGCATATTTAAACATCAGGACAGGTTTCTCATTTACATTTTTAGGCACTGCATTAAAATTTCATAATTACCAGCCATTTTGCACAGAGTTGATTCTATTGTGAAAACAAGCGAATTGTCAGTAAGTACTAACAGTGCAGTCTGATATATGTATACACAGAAGTAAATCCAGTTGTCAGTCCCAACTAGCCTAGATAGATTCAACTGACTACATAAACTTACCATTCAACAATGAATTCACTGTGTCAACCCTAGCTGGGACTAGTAATTAGATGTAGGCCATTGACTCCAATTGGGATGGCTTCCAAGTAAGTGGATATAGGATTTCAGCCTAAGGCATGGCTGTATGGGACCCTTGCACTCACTAAATTACTCCTTATGACCATTAACTGTGTAAAACGCAACATGAATGCATATCATCAACACTTCACAGATAAAAACTGGCACACATGTGGCCAAGCAACATGAGAATGCAGTCAAGATAAGTTAATAACGAGGAAGAACATGCAAGCTAGGAGAAGCCGCAGCAGTTTGCTTTTGCTTGAGCCTACAGGGAAGGGCAAGATTCCACCCCTTCCTCTTGTCTCCTCCATCTGAGTTATTTGAATGCAAACTACTTTTGCACTTTGGGCTCAGTGTGTAGCAACTGAAGTGAACTAAGGACAAGGGGAAAGGTGCGGGGAGGAGAAAGAAACTAGGAAATTTTAAAAGCAACTGAAAAAGTGGGATGACAGATAATTTTTTGGGACTGGCCTTGCCATATCAGGATAGTTGGAGGGTATGTAAATGCACAGTGACTGATGTCCCAGTATACTCTCCAGATGGACTGGTTATCCAGACAGGTTATGATCAGCTGATACAGGTCTTATGGATCTTATGAATAAATCTAATTAATACCATCAAATTGTTCACTTTGAATGCTTAGCTCTATACCAAGAATGGGGAATGTGCACCCCTCAAAGGTACTCCCCCATATTTTTGTTTTTAACAAAAAAGATTACCCATACCCTTTGCAGGGACAATTATGCCATGTTTTTGACCTCCCAGATTGGTTTACAGAGATACCTCTTATCAACTATAATGAAAGATTAGGTAGTCCTAAAGCAGAAGTGGGAAAACTGGAACTCATCTCCTGCATATGACTCCAAGGCTGTTCTTGAAGTTCCAAAGGTCCCAGGTTGGGCAAAGAGTCAGCAAAATTCATTAGAAAGGGGGAAATAATGTCCCTCAAAAAATTTTTGAACCCAGACTGGAAGTGACCATCCAGTTTAGGGCACATTGGGCCAAAATATTCAATTCAAAGATTTTAATGGATCGCGACCAGCTTCCTGTTGGGGATTTACAACATCATAAACCAACACACAATCGTGCAATTTAGAATTGTAGCATTATGCAACAGTCATATTTCTCAGGAGAGAGCATTTTCATTATTGCACCATCAGGACCATCACACAAGTGGAGTTAGTGACATGGCCATTGTGCCACCGTCATGATGTACAACAGGATAACACTTTGCAGAATAGGCTGCCCTTGCATAGTTAACAGCACAAGGAGAGGGAAGCAATAGTCCTCAGCAAAATTATAGGGGACTGGTAATCCAGAGCAGCAGAAAGTCATGGGGGCCCTACACCAAGCCAGAAAAATGTCACCGGCTTTTGCAGTGTCCTGTCATGCAGTGAGAGCTACCGTTGGGCAACGGGACATCTTGCATGGCTGCTTGTTGCATCAGTGATGCAGCTCCATCATCATAAAGTGATCCATCACACCTGGTGATGCAGGATATTTGCCCAAGTATACACATGTGTGGCTGTGTATGTGTTTGGAGACTGGCCAGTGAATTTTAAGAATGTTCATGCTTAGTTCTCCAATATACACTCATGTTTTTATTTCCTTTTTCTTCACTATCTACTTTTTAAAAACAAGGAAACGATGTGCTGCCCCTTCAGCCAAGATCTTGAATGCCTTGTCTATGTCTGTGGGTTCAAATACCAGATGGCTACTTGTTTAAAAGTAATATGTCTGTCATACTACTTTTAATAAATATAGCTAAGTAGCCAAATCTTTGAGAGGAATGGCAGTCAATGTGTTTAATTTGGTAAACATGATGCTGTGTGATTGTTAAGCAACTGATTCCCTCCTCTCCATGGTGCAGTAAAGCAGGTGACTTCCACATAATACAAGTATGTTGCATTATTGGAGCACTTTTGTAATATAGTACCTTCTATTTTTTAAGAATCAAGACAGATATAATACAGAAAGAAATCATGGCACATCCCTTAGCTATAGACTGACTCCTATTTCCTTCCAGCTTTGCAATATAAATGACAGGTGAGTATTCCAGGGAATTGAACACTGGCTCAGTCATCAGTCTTGCCCATCTCCTGTATTTCATTCAGTGTCATTTTCCCCCCTTACTTTCTTTCCGTTTTACTTTTTTCAGATATTGCTTGAAACTTTTAGTGCTCGAGGGTAAACTGCTCTGAGCAAGGGAAAGATAATATTGCAATATTTTATTTATCATGTTCATCTATGGATGATTTCCCCCCCAAAAAATACAGAACTAGAGCCAAGCATGGAGTTTTTAATCCACCATTTTGGTAATTTTGGTAAGTTAGTTATTTATATTAGATTTCTAGCCTACCTCTCTCCCAAATCTGGTATCTAATGGGGCTCATATGAAGATTAAAAAAGAGATTAACAAAACGGTAGAAGTTATTCCTTCATTCTTCAAGAGTGAGGCTGGTATTAGGTGGAGACAATAGACCCAGCTGGTCAATTAAATTATCCCTGCTCTGTGATGTCTTCTACAGACACTGCAGATCTTCTCCTGTTGGCTAGAGAAAACACTGGATTTCATGGCATGTGAAGGAAGAAGAAGGGGAGAACTGGGAAAGGAGGAGGAAGGCAAAATAACCTCCCCTGTCCTTATGAACAGGTGGGCAGGGAATGGTCCTTCAAGTTGTCCCAGCATTTCTCATGGTTCTCATAACACTTTGATTTGAACTGAAAACCTGGATGAGAAGACTCCTGGACTGGCAAGAATGTTTGAAGTTTGGGACTTATTCTGTGCAAAATTCACACGTTTTTTTTCTCACAGCAAGCAGCATTTTTGAGTATGCAGAAAACAGAATTATTTTCTGTGCAGAAAATGCTGTTTCCTACACAGAAAATACTGTAATTTGGAATTTATACTGTGCAAAATTTGCATGTTGTTGATTTGCCTAGAAAGCAAAATTTTCTGTGCAGGAAATCTCATTTCCTCAGCAGAGAATAATATTTCAGTGTAAATGTCCATGTACAAATTTTACACAGAATAAGTCCCAAATTGTCAATAGGCCTTGAAAACTGCATGTTTTTAAAAACATTTCTTGAAGCAGGAAGAACCACTGAGCCCTGGTGGTGCAGTGGTTAAATGCCAGTACTGCAGCCACAACACTATTGAGTTCAGTCCTGCAGGGCTCCAGGTTGACCCAGCCTTCCATCCTTCCATAGGTCGGTAAAATGAATACCCAGCTTGTTGGGGGCAATTAGCTAAACATATTGTAAACTGCTTAGGGAGTTCTTTGTACTGATAAGTGGTATAGAAATGTAACTGCTATTGCTATTGCTAAGAGATTTATCAAAATTACTCATTCTTTTTTTGAGATGAAACTTAGAGAAGAATGACATCCCTACTTCTAAGTGAAGGCCCTGAAGTTATCACATTGGTGTCCACCAGCTACCAGTTATAACCTTACTTCCAATTTGACTTTTCTCCCTACAACTTGCTTAGTTTCCAAATGCTTTTTAAAGGCAGCTCAGCTGTTCAAAGGCAGAGTGCATTCACATTAATCTGACCTCTGAGATTCCCTTTATCCCATGTATGCAACTTGTTTTCCAAAATCTATGAATATTTTGTACACAAATCACATAAGTGTGACAATTATGCCTTTACCCTTATGTGTGTGTCTTGATGTGAAACAGGTGCTACTGGTGGTGGCTTTTCAATTAAATATTATCAAACCAGTGAGAACAAAACAAAAAACAAAAGCAAAACATTTGTGTTGTTTAGTTTTTCTCCTCACGTCATGGTTCTATACACTTTAAATGAAGTCTAATTCCTTTGGGTCTCATTTGCCCTCCAGAGCTTACTCCATTTTCCTTATATATCCCACTCAGTCATATTGATTAGGCAGCTGTTTTTGTGTAGAGACATAATTTGCGGTTGTGGAACAGTGTTTAGTGGGTGTTACAAAACAGACAAGTGTTGACAGTCAAGGAATTAAATTAACGCCCAATAAATTTTTAACACCTGGCCTGATAAGCAGCAATATCATTGAATTTCACCTTTTAAGAAATTGATTCATGCTTCTGTAGCATTACTTTGACTTTGACCAACATATACAATGTTCTGAGAGTCTAGGAAAGGAAAGGAAAGGAAAGGAAAGGAAAGGAAAGGAAAGGAAAGGAAAGGAAAGGAAAGGAAAGGAGCGGAGCATTATTTAGACATTTTTGATGTCTGCACGTGGCTAGGAGGACAGAGAGATATGAATGAGCCTGCAGGTGATTAGAAGGGCAGGGAAATCCTTCTGGATCTTTTCCCTACAGTCCTAACCCCTCTTCATGCTCTGACTTTGATCTCCACATGTTGAGTAAGAAGGATGCTCTACTCAAATTTGTCAGGGCTCTTGATTTCATACAGCATTCCAGTCACATTCAAGTGAACATGATAAAGACTGAGGATGGAAGGGAGAAACTGAGGGTTGGAGTGCACAGCCTCATCCCCCAACACACATTAGCCTTCATACTTTCAGGCAAATGCCCAAACAAAGCTATAGGAGTTGTGCCTTCCATACAGACAAAATTAAAGTGTAGCTCAGTATAAGAAAAGTATATGGGTGTATCACTCAGTGGCTGTGATTCCTTTCAGAGTAATGTAAATATGCACAGTGTAATTGCTATTTGACAGTGGAATATGCTGCCTCGGAGTGGTGAAATCACTTTCTTTGGAGGTTTTTTTAACAGAGATTGCATGGTCGTTTGCTGGGGGTGCTTTGAACATGTGTTCCTGCATGGCAGGTGGCTGGACTTGATGGCCATTGTGGTCTCTTCCAATTCTATGATTCTATGAGAGATGCCATGTTAGTGCTATGCAATTTCCATGCAGAATAGCAGTACCATTGTGCAGTGGGCAATAGGATGCACAAGTACAAAATGTAATGCACAATGTGCAACTTGCAAAGGCAAGGCCCAGATGAATATATGGTTTGTACAACTCTACTTCTGCTGCTATCAGCAGAATATGCCTGCCATGCAGTGGTGATTTTTTTGACCCCGCATATATACTGTGACTTATGCATTCCAGGAGGATACCAGCCAATGACTCATAAAGTCTAAGATGAGGTTATCGGACCTTTAGAGCTATTTGTTGTGTCAATTGTTTCTTTCTTTTTTTTTTTTAATATTTTTATTAAACAACATCTATTAATTCACAATGCACCTTTGAATTATCAAATTTACAATATAAAAACAAGCTTACATATCGTGTATTTCATATAATCTGTACAATTCTCATATAACTTCCTCTCACCTCTCAATAGAACTTCTATTTTTCTAACCTACCGTGATCTCAATAACCATATGTACTCCAATGTAGACCAGCTTCTTTCAACTACGTATATATAATACAAATATATGTATATGTATATGTATATATACAAATATGTATATAAAATACAAATCCAATTCAAATCAAATCAGCATACACTTGTTCCACAATTCTTCCCCTATTCATTCTCTATATCCAATTTTCCTTTTATCACTGTCTTAATTGATCTCAGATTCTCCAATTTTTTTATCTGTTTTTTATCTTGCAGATTAAGTGTAAGATCTTCTAAAATGATAAATTCTAAAACTTTTTGTAACCATTCTTGTATATCCGGTATTTCCTCTTTTGTTGTGTCAATTGTTTCAAGCATGAATGTCTATCTGCATGCGTGGAGCCTGTTCCATGTATGTAGGCATGCAATGATGTGTGAGACAACCATCACTGATCAAATAGCCTTAATCTCTTATTACCTTCTAGTGTGAGAATGTCTTGTATTGTGAGAACAAGGTATCATCAGAAAAGAGAACCTCATACAAGACCTCTAAACTCATCTACGTGAGAACAGAGATTCTTACCTTGAAATGTATTTCTCTTTAGGTAAGTCTGACATCCCATGGTAATTTGCCTGGTGGTAGAAGAAAGAGGTTACTGTCAGGTCCCTCCTTTGTTGTAATTTCTGAAGATTCATTAAATGAACAGGTGTCAGCTAGGGATGGGGGAAAAATTAATTCAGTTCTCATTTTAATATGAACCAACTTAATTTGCACTTCCCCAGCTAATAAGTGAATTAAAGCACAATTATCCCTCTGTTTTTGCATGTCTCCAAATCTTTTCAATGAAGTTCTCAGATCAAAGAAATGTGTACAGAAATGCATACACTGGGGGAGACTACGTACAAAGAAGGCACATTTTGTGGAAAGTGGTTTCCAAAAATGTTCATGTTAGGGAAAATTGCATGCAAAATATATTTACAAAACTGATGTGGAAGTAGGACAGACTGTACTCATGTCTGAAAATATGAAAGTTACGAAGAGCAAAACAGATGGTTTCATCCATCCCTAGTGTCTGTCTGTACCTCAGCTTTCATGATGCTCTCACTATACCCTTCTTTGGCTGTAGGCAGCCAGAGCACAACATTTCCCACCAGGTCCATTGTGCTTTGCGCCTTCTTCATAATTCTTTCTCTTTTGCTCTCTGTGCCTTCCAGGATTTTTTTTTATTATTATTATTATTTCAGAAAAACAAGTTTTCATTTTCAAAAAAGATCATAGATCTTTCAAGTTGAGAAAAGGACCACAGACTTAAATAAATAAGCCAATAAATAAATAGACCAATAAATAATTATTCTACAAGTATTCACATTCATTTGAGAACAGCACTGGTTAAAAAGTTATAAGTAAATTACTTGTATTTAATCAATGAAACCAATTGATTTTTAAAATTAACTAAGTTTTCTCCTTCTGATTTTTGAATTTTATAGCTATGGAACTATAGCTTTGCTACAAGGCTGAGGAGAAATATGATGCAGGTTGAGTGCTGCCCTATTCTGTGCCCTGTGATGCCACAACCTGCTGTTGTAGGTGTTGAAGTAACTGTGAGGTGGGTGGGAGGCAAGTGTGTTTTTATGACAGACTGGTGTTTTGCAGCACTCAGATTATTCTTGTCTTTAAGTACAGAGAAAGTAACAATTTTAGTAGCCTTGGATGAACAGGAAATGAAATATGAAGTATGAAGATAACTGATAGCTTAGTGACAAACGTGGACCCATAGTTGTAATGAATTACTTTTTAAAAAGTAAACTTACAAGCTCTGTTTAAAACCATTTACTCTAGAGCTGAAGAACTACCCAGGTCTTACACTGGTCAGACAACAACAAAAACGATTCCAGTTTATCAATATCAGAGGCAATTTCCGCAATACGCTGCTATGGTGCTATTATTCCACTTTCAACATCCTGTGGAATTCTGAGGTTTACTGAGATCAAAGAGCTCTCTGGCTGAGAATACTAAATGCCCCTCCCCAGACTGCAAGCCCCAGGATTCCACAGGATGTTGAAAGTGGAAAAAGAGCACTATTACAGTGTAGTGCAGAAATGGCCCATGCCTTTGGTCCACTGGGAATCATCACAGAATGACTTCTGTGCATCAAATTGTCTTTGTCCAGATTCAGCTGATATTCAGAGGTGAAATAATCTGGATGGAGATGGCTTGCTCACAATTGCTCACGCTCTGGTGACCACTCATTTAAATTACTGCAATGATGCTGCCTTTAAAACTTCAGAACAGAACTGCAAGCCTATTAAGTAAGAGCAGTTGTTTTGACCACATTCTGTATGCCAGGCCATTCTCTGTTGCCATGTTGAATGGGACTGCAGAAGAAAATGTAAGTATTTGGGAGCTGTTGTACTCAGGTGCTTATGGGGGATAGTTGGGAGTATTTTCACACAAGCGCTTGAAAAGTAGAGTCCCAGGCTATCCACACCTGCCTTAAGGTCTTCAAACAGCCTAGTCCATATCCCTTTACCAAGTAAAGTGAGATGGCCATTCACATAGGATCGTTAATATCACTCAGTCGTAATTTTGCTGAATTTCTCCAAATCTCACTTGCATTCTCTTCTGATCTTTTTTTTCATACTAGATGATGGGATTTTGTTTTTATTTGGTACACATTTTTCTTAGCATAATGACCAGGAATTTTTATCAGCTACCTAGCTAAGGATATTTAACTCAATAAACTTTGCTGGCCCAGTTTTAGAAGCTTTGTTGCTTTTTATTGTATTTGAATTTTGTATTTATTTGTGAGCTGAGCAACAAACTTGCATTATGAGGTAGTTATGAAAACAGAATTAAAAATAGAAAAAAAATAAGTGCCATATTTATACATCACTAACACACATAAAGGCGCATGACTATACATACACGCATTCATAGCGTCTGAACTAAGCTTCATGTTTTTGTAGATATGAAATGCTTTACTCATTTTTATTTAAAGAATCTCATTGCTGAAAACTTGAAGTCTTGATTTATGTCAGTAAAATGTGGCTTATTCAGCCCCTAGTGGGCCTTCAGCTACATTATATAATTGCAAAACTGCCAGCAAAGACATCGGTTTTGTTCAGTTTAGGGCAGAAGCAATATCTGAACTCCCTATTGTTTGCATGCCAGCCCATAAATCTTGATGACTGATGTTTTGTACTGCTCATTACTTTCATCAAACCTCTCTAAACACAGCCAAATCCTGATGTCACCGGTAGCTGATAGGGCATAGACTTAGGTCACAAATTTAGACCAGAACATTTTATTTTTACAGATATTAGTCCCAGTTAGATGAAATGGATAATACATTTTCTGTGATCTGAAATATCAGCACCACACAGGTTAACTTTTTATGTATTGCATTTTTGGAGGAATATCATTAGGCATAATGTCAGTTTTATTTACCTGCATTTCATTTTGATCGCAGCCATAAAACTGTGTTCTTAAATGTCAATAATAATTCTCAACATAGAATTGTGAGGTGAAGGGCAAAACACATTCAGGAATCAGATAACTCTATTTAAAATCTCTCTAAATATCTGCAAAGAGGGTCATTTATAAAGGTTACTGAAAAGCACAACTGGCTTGATGTGATGGTGCATTTTTGTAGCAATGACAACGTAAGAGGTCCTGGCTTGTATTTTGCCCTCTGTGCATGGAAACACAGGAGTCCCTGAAGGATTTAAGGGATCCTTTCATGCTACACAAATACAGCATTATGGCCATTTCTGCCCTACACTGTTATAGTGCTATTATTCCACTTTCAACATCCTATGACATCCTGCAGTTTGCAGTTTAGGGAGGGGCATTTAGTATTCTCAGCCAGAGAGCTCTTTGGTCTCAGTAAACCTCAGAATTCCACAAGATGTTGAAAGTGGAATAATAACACCATAACAGTACAGTGTGAAAGTGGCCTATGATTCTACTTTAATTGCCATTGCTGCCTTCTGTGGATTCTTGAGATTTGGAGTTTAAGCTAGAGTACACAGACACAGAGCTCCAGTGCCTCATCAAACTACAAACTCCAGGATTCCAGAGGATGCAGCCATTGTGGTTAAGGTGGACTCATAGTGCTATAATTATGAAGTGTAAAAGATTCTTTGGTTTGAATAATGCTGAAAGTTGATACTATGCTTTAACATTTTCTAGAGAGGCTCCTCATCTTTTTAAGATCTAGCATGGTATAGTGATTTGAGCATTGGACTACAGCTCTGGAGACCAGGGTTCAAATCCCCACGTAGCCACTTCCTCACTCTCAGAAGAAGGCAAAGGGAAACCCCCTCGGAACAAATCTGGTCAGGAAAATCCCATGATAGGTTCACCCTTAGTGTTGCCATAAGTCAGAAATGACTTGAAGGCATACAACAAGAACAGCAAGAAATCCTCATCATTAACACCTGTGTGTCACATAGGCAAAATATTGTCTTCTTCATGTTAGGATTAGGTACATTTATTGAATTTGGCAGATGCAAATTAGGGAGGGAGCTAGGGTTGCTAGAGGGAAAACTGGAGAGATCTCATGTAACTTTAGTGAGTGAGCATAAGAGGCAGCATGGTGTAATGATCTGAGCACTGGACTACAATCCTGGAGATTAGAGTTCAACTGCCAGCCATGGAAATCCCCTGGCTGACTTTGGGTGCATTATATACCTTCAACCCTCTAAAAACCCCATGAGAGGTTCACCTTGGGGTCACCATGGGTCAGTAATGATTTGCAGGCACACAATATGATAGATGACTGCTCTGAGGTCTATGAGCAATTGATTGTGCCAGAAGCAGAACCAATGAAACAGAAACAGAGAACCAAACTATCTTGGAAACACCTCCATCAGCTGAAAGACAAGCTGAGACTGGGTTGCCACAGCCAGTGCCAGTGGGAGAGGGGACCAGCAATGATTTAGAGGAATTAGATTCACCTTTGCCCCCCAGCTCCCAATCACAGAAGAGTCTGAAATGAGCAGCTCAGAGGGAAGCCATTTGGGCAAGGTTGAGTAAACAGGACAATGATGAGTAACATCTGTTTTTGTCAGTATATAAGTTGGTTGGTGTGGTTTATTGTTTGCTTGTAGCAAATCACTACTCAAGCCCACAACCTTTGTGTTCTGACTCTCTTGACCCTTTTCGACTGACTTTCATTGTTCTGGACTTTTCGGATTAGATCTTGACTTTGGCTCCGCTCAGCATTTCTCCTTGTTTGCATTGGACACCCCGCCACTGCCTCCTTCTCTTGGGCAAGTATTATTGTCTTCCTCCCCTTCCTGGCAGGAAGGCACAAGCAGGGAGCTGAACTCTGACACACCTCCTCCTCCTCCTCCTCCTCCTCCTCCTCCTCCTCCTCCTCCTCGAGTTGGAAGAGACCACAGGGGCCATCCAGTCCAACTCCCTGCCCTGCGGAAACACACATCAAACATTCCCAACAGATGAGCATCCAGCCTCTGCTTAACAACCTCCAAAGAAGGAGACTCCACCACCTTCCAAGGCAGCATATTGCACTGCCGAACAGCTCTGACCATCAGGAAATTCTACCTGAGGTTCAGGTGGTATCTCCTTTCCTGCAGCGTCCTAGTCTCTGGAGCAGCAGAGAACAAGCCACTCCTTCCTTGACATGACATCCCTTCAAATATTTAAGCATAGCTATCATGTCCCCTCTTAACCTTCTCTTCTGCAGACTAAGCATACCCAGATCTTTAAGCCGCTTCTCATAGGGCATGGCTTCCAGACCCTTCACCATTTTGGTCGCCCTCCTCCGGACATGCTCCAACTTCTTGAATTGAGGTGCCCAGAATTAGACACAGTATTCCAAATGAGAAAAGAGTAGTAATATTACCTCCCTTGATCTGGACACCATACTCCCATTGATGCAACCAAGAATCGCATTGGCTTTCTTGGCTGCTGCTTCACACTGCTGACTCACGTTCAGCTTGTGATCTACCAAGACTTCCAGATCCCTTTCACACAGGTTGTTATCCACGTGTCCCCCATCCTATATTTGTGCATTCCATTTTTTCTGCCTAAGTGCAGGACCTTACATTTCTATCTGTTGAAATTCATTTTGTTAGCTTTGGTCAGCTCTCCAATCTGTCAATAACAGAAGAGGGAATTTTAACAAGTGTTGCTTGATACGTGGTTGCATGACAAGCAATACTTGCTGAAATGAGCTCTTTTAAGCACTGAAGGAGGTGTCCCCAGTTTTCAGTCTGTCCATCCTAGTTGGATGGTGGCGCAGTGGTTAAATGCCAGTACTGCAAGCCACAAGGTTGTGAGTTCAATCCTGCCCGGCTCCAAGGTTGACTCAGCCTTCCATCCTTCCGCAGGTCGGTAAAATGAGTACCCAGCTTGTTGGGGGCATGTATAGAAATGTTTCGAAATACATGCTATTTGTAAGTTGTTCGCTGCCTCGATCCATATGGAGAGGCAGGATACAAATAAATAAAAAGAAAGAAAGAAAGAAAGAAAGGATAATTTTCTTTCAATTTGATTTTAAAGATTTTACCAAAGTCCACACATTTCTTCTTCAGGAGAGAGAGAACTGGAGATTTTAAAAAGTCAAATGTGGGAGTAAGTGGAACTGACAGATTTCTCCATCTTTACGCCTTGAAGGAGTATGACTTTTTTTTTTTTTAAAAAATGGCTAATCTTCAAGATGTTACAAGATTCCATTCTTCCAGGTGTAATACTCCTACTTAGAAAGATTGTTTTCTGGATGAGGTCTCCCAGTGCTCTCCAGCTGAGGTTTGGGCTGACTTGCTTAGCTTCTAAAATGTGATTGTAACATTGGAACATATGCCTTTAGGTCATGCTTTGAACTCTAAACAATTGCTTGCTCTTGTTAAAGTGGGACATCATTTCACCATATTTCCTTTATGGCAGGCTTTATGGAATATGTATGTGGGGAGAAGCTGTTCAAAGGAACAAGAGAATTTTCTGAATATGATCACTTTAATTTACTTTCCGTTTCAAGTTGCAGTTGAAGAAACCAGTATGAGACAATTCATTGTTACACTTCAACAATAATAGATTCCCAAAGGAAAGTCTAAAAATAGGGCATGGAGCTGACTCTGATTTCCAAACACAAGTCATTTTTGGACTGCACTTGCAATATAGCCACTGGCTACAATATACAATTCTGGGAAACAGAAAGGAGTAATATGTATTGCATTCAAAAAGATTTATTTCAACTGCTTTAGATCACTCTTTCTAAGCGGTCATCTTGAGTGACCTGAAAATTGGAGAAATCACAAATTTATCAGAAATGAACATTAGCAACCATTAGCAAAACTTGAAATTGAAAAGAAAAAAAAAGAGCCAGAGAAAGGATGGGTAAAGAAAGAAAAAGAATCTAGCAGCAACTTTGAGATTAATTTATTCTAGCATGAGGGTTTGTGAATATTAATACAACTTCTCAGATGCTCTGATAGAGTGGCATTAAAGCAAAAGGTATTTAAACATAGTTGTGGGGATGTACTGAATGCAATAAGATATAGAAAGATGCAAATTGTCCTCTGGGCCATAAATCTTCAAAGAGTTGTGAAATATGATACAGGTATTTCAAGTTGCCAGTCTGTTTGTATTGACATGTGAAAACAGTATCTGTTTACCAAAGCAGGTTGTTAAGTAGATTTATTGCTTTCAAATGTCAATAACTTTGTGTCAATACCTCCAGCTTTACTATCATTCCATCAATGCATCTGAGGAAGTGGATTGATATCCAGAAAATTTCATATTCAGCTAATCTCAAAGGTGTTGCAAGATTGTGGTCCCCTCCCCATTTTTTATGCTAAAAAAAATTAAAAGTTTCATCTTCTAGAAGACTTGAAACTGTATGTAATTTAAAGGGCACCTCATTGTAGAAATATTACACATTTTCCTTACAGTTTATATATTTTAGATTGATCTTGTCCTTTCATCAGGATGGGAAACAGGTCACACCTCTAGATTTCTTTGAATTGAATCAGTGCCCCCCCTCCCCTTACATGCATTCCACTGTTCTCTTGCATTTAAACTAGGATGACATTAAATGAAACCGAAGAAGATGGAGAAAGGAAATTTCATGTATTTATCCCAGTTGTATTCCAAACATAAGCAGATGGTGGGCTAAATGGGGCCTTTCCAATTCATCTTTCTTTTAACATAACACTTGTGCCACAAAGTCATTCATTTCATTTCATTTTAGCACTGATAATTAATTTTAACCTTTGAGTTCTGTTGTTATGCCTGCTATGCCAGAGAGTTTGCCCGGGCAGTCATGTA
This sequence comes from Ctenosaura bakeri, assembly GCA_948474755.1. Classification (NCBI taxonomy): domain Eukaryota; kingdom Metazoa; phylum Chordata; class Lepidosauria; order Squamata; family Iguanidae; genus Ctenosaura; species Ctenosaura bakeri. The sequence goes on along the minus strand of CAOLHI010002638.1, from coordinate 176,100 downwards.
GACAAAGAGGTCGAATGACCGAAAACAGGTCAAGACCAGAAAAGTCCCTAGTCACGTAGCCCAAGGAGACCTCAGGCTATACACATCCACATAAACAAAGGGTCCTCAGCCAAGAATAGCCAACTTGAGTGGATTAGCATGTTTTCCCCAGGTTGAGCAACGTTGACTCTGGAAAATCCTACAAGGCGAGGTTCATCTACATAAACCAATACTGCAACCTTATGTAAACCAATCATGCAAACTACCAAGTTGCTATTGTATTGCATTCCTTCCTTTGTTGTGGCCATTGTTCTTCCCAGGAGAGGGCCTGCCCTTGAGGTACATTCTGCCCTATAAGTAGTCCTAGTTTTTGAGGGGCTCTTTGAAGAACTCCCTGCCATGCTAGCAGACCAGCACTCTGTTAGTTGAGTGATCCCCTCAGCCATCTCTTCACTGAGTTCTGTTCTTCTCACCACTTCTTGGACCGAAGACTTCAGGATAGGTGTAGTTATCACTGCCTCTACATTCCCTTTGCTATATCCCCTATCCATTTTTCACCACTTTTCCTTCTCAATAGGCCTTGTGTGTATGAGTGAGTGCGTGGTACTATATTCATTTAATAAAATTCATTTATTTGGTACATTTGTCTGGCTTTTTGCTTGGCCTAGGACCGTAAAGTTGGATAAAAGATCCTAATAGGTTACTCTGCCCCTCGTTTTGCTAATGCCAGTGCTCTGCCAATTTCCCCAACCTTTATAACATGGAGCAAATCAAGGTGTCCCCCACGGGAGCCCCAGAAGTTAGGGTAACACTGTGGTTGAACTCTAGCATTTCTGACCATTATTCTAGACTAACTTCCTATCCTATTTCAGTCCTCTTTTACTTTTGCTTCTAATCTGTCCTTAACTGTTTGAAGAGATTGAATGAGACTTCTCTTTCTTTACAGCTGCAGAAAAATGTCTTTTTGCATTCATTCCTCACAGTGTTCATGGCTTTGATCCAGAGTTGTTCTGGTTCCTGGTCAATTAGGCTTAATAGTGTAAATATAGATTTTAACATGGTCTTAAATTCTACAGGGATGTTCTTCAGGTTGTATTTTGGCACAATGATTGATCTGGTGTGGTTTGGGTTTACTCTATTTTTTGAAATTAGCTGTTGGGCTTCAGGTGATATCCATGTATGTAGTCTTTTCTTTGGTTGCCTGAAGAATGTGTTTGCAATGAACAAAATACTGGCTTCACAAAATTCAATCAGTCATTCTCTTGCTTCATTTCTTATTCCTAGGCTAAATTCTCCTAAATGTTAGGTTTTGCTCAGTTTCCCACTTTTCTATTCCAATCACCTATGATTGCCATGTCCTATTTTGGTGTGTGATTGATTTCCTCTTGGAGTCTAGCATAGATTTTTTCCATTTCTTCCTCCTCTGCCTCTTAGTTGAACCATAAACCTGGATTATCATTATATTTGTTTTCCCCGAAGTCTTATTGATATTATTCGGTCATACTTTGCATTATATACCCTGACTGCTTTTGATATCTCTCTCCCTACTATTAATGCCACCCCATACATTTTTAGATTTTCATTACCTGGATAGAACACTGTGTCATTATATGACTGAAAATATTTGATTTCTGGCCCACTCACCCCAAGTATTGCAATATTTATACATACTGCTCTTGTTTTACAATGTCTAATTTTCCCTTGTTCATGCTTCTTACATCCATGCCCCATAGGCATTGTACAGCTTTGGACTTTCCTTTCAAGCTCTGAGTTTGTCAACAGCTTTAAACTTTAATCCACTAGCATCATTAGCCACTGCACTACATGTAGCTGTAATGCAGTCACTCATTGAGTGCTTTCTGATCTGAGTGTCTCATCTTCTGGCACTGTCTCTTATTTCACTTTGAATTGTCTCATGATAGGCCTTTCAAGGTAAAAGGCTTCAGGAGTGTAGTTACATGGGTATAAATCTGGCATTACATGCCTCATTCTCTTGCTCCTGTGATCCATCTAAACCTCCTGCACCTGGCATCTATCAAGTTCTGGGAAAGGCTGCTGCTTCCTTTTCTTGCCAGAGGAAGGGACTTGGGGGGATATGATTCAGAACATGAAGATCTGGCAGCTCTGAGCTACCAGGGAAAGGAAAAACTGGGTGCATTATATTTTGAGATCATAACCTAATTTCACTCCCTCGTATGAGTTGACACCAGCTGCTTCTCTCTGGTCTAAATCCCTTCCCCAGTGATGTTACAGCAGCACCCTCACCTTCAGGCTTGACAGCTGCCAGGTGACAGGAGGACACAGAACTTGGCCCAAGAAAGGCACAGTTAAGTTAAAAGGAATTAATCTCTGCTGAATCTGGCTGTTACCAGATGAGACCATATTCTGCTAAAGTATGATAGACAATTAGATGTATTACTTGCTCAAGAGTTCAACAACGGGTGGGCCCAAGACATCCCCCCATCCATGTCAAGATGCATAATACCCAAAGCCATCCAAGTTCTTTTGGCACATGAAGCAGAAAATCCTGCAAATGCTTTTGGCTCTCCCTGGTGGCAAAAGTAAAATAATAACAAAAGGAATAATTAACTATTTTCTGCCTTATCTTGACACCCCAATTCTGCTGCTTCAAGTGACTGCCTTCATCAGCCAAGTGGAAGATCCAGCACTGGTTGAACACAAAACTTGTCCCAAGAAATAGAAGAGTTTAGGACTATCCTTAGCAATTCTATGAACTGTAGCATAAAATGGAAGTGCCAGTATCTGTAATGAAAGAAAAATAGAGGATCCTTATTCTGTGAAGACTCCATTGCCATCACAGGCAATGATAGATTCACTGCTTCATGGAATTTAGATCATTTTTTTTATGTCCACACAAAGCCATGTCTCATCATCTAGGCTACACAATTTCCATGTGTGGTATACATTGTTTTATCTGTCCTTTTATGTACATCATTCTATTTGAGAAATACTTTTGAAAAAAAAATTTGTGTGAAAACCCATTCAAGCATAGATAAATAATGCAAGAACCCTGAGAAAGTAAAGGAGGATTCAAAAAGAATGGATGTGGCATTTTCCTCCTTTGTTACAAATGAACATGATCTCTTAAGTGAAAACTAGGCAACCCAAAATGTTTACATGAAAGAAGCAAAGTAAAGTAATAACAAAAGACTTAAAATCATGCTTGCTTTACAAAATGCTAAGCCTCCATACAACAAATAATATCTAGCATCTTGTTAGTGTCATATATTTGCATACGTGATGCTATGCATGTGAGGTGAATTATTTGTCATTACATGACAGATATATTCTGCCATGATGGAAGCAGAGTTGTTGTGATCTGTTGCACATTGTTCATTGTGGCTATGTTTTGCCCAGCTTCACTCAGCCATTAATGTGGGTTGCACAATGTTTCTATTCTGCATGAGGATTTCATAATTCTGGTATAGCATATCTCTGCATGCAGATATTTATGCTACAGTGAAGGGATGTTGAATTACTACTATGGTTGGAATCTTGTTGGTTAAATGTGCGGTGTAAGGTCAAATTATGCCAACATATGTCTTTAAATGTTGTGGATGGAAGTATTCATCACCTCCATCTTCAGTGATTTCCTCCCCCCCCTTCTCTTTACTTACTGACCTGCTGCTAGAGTGTCTCCATCTAATATATCACAGACTAAAGAGAGTGGTGGGAATGCATTTGGTAAAAGCAATTGGGATCACATTGATTTTAGCTTCTGGGTAAATGAAAAAAAACAAAACACAGGTGGAACCCACATGCATGTAGATTAATCAATGAACTCACCTGTACAGAATGGCATCTAGTATTGAGTTGCATGTAGAGGAATTAGATGTTTGGATAGCCACTTTTTCCTGCACACAGCAGGATGCAATGTAAGTAAGCATGTATGCAAACACTGTTCTAGGCATGCTGGGTTCTTCTAAGGCAGGCATGGGAGAAAGTTCTTTTGTCCTGGGGACTGAACTCCAGTTTAGGAAGCATGGAAGGGACAGTTTCAGGACATAGGATAGCGTCAAAGCAAAAGTGAATGAGGTCAGATATAGTTCTTATTCATTGGTAATTTTCTCACCAGGTATACAAGGGACAGCTCAATTCTGTGCACGTCTACTCACAAGTAAACTCCAAATGATGAATGAGATAAATAAAAATTAAAAGAGGGAAGTCACATACAACGCAGTGTATGTCTACTAACAAATAAGTCACTTTGAATTCTAAAATACTTACTGTCCCATAAGATAGGACTCCAGCCTGAAAATAGAATCCAAACTGACAGAGTTAACATCAGTACTCAAACATGTTTAAGTACTGGAATCTCAGGCTATTTCTATGAGAAAATGATCCCGCTCTCTCTGAGTCTTTAGGCTGTTACCCTGATTTCTGGGGTCCCATGAGGGACACCTCAATGTGCTCCAAATAATGGGGAATGGGAATTAGCCAGAGCACAAGCTAACGCAATGCAAGAGGCAGGGCAACGTAGTGAGATCTTGAACCCAATGTTTACAGGGTCAGACTGAGTCACAAACCAAGCAGAAGTAAATTATAATTGTTTTCTTTATTTTAAAAGACAGTCAATGCGCACATATGCACTCATTCACACAGACCTAAGAAGGTAGAGGTAGGGGATTCGATAGAGGATTTTGAGAGGGATTTTTCAGGGGAAATACTACACCTGATCCTGTAGCCCGGGTAGTCAGAAGAAAGTCAGTTGGAGTGGAGGTTCTCAGCATGTGGACGCTGAGGTGAAGGCTCGGCAAACAGAGCAACAGCAAGGCGGGATGGAAGCCAAGAGCAATCCGAAGAAGGGCTCAAAATAAGGAGTTCTTATAGGGGAAAATGTGCCTGTAGGGTAGTCCATTCCCGGGGAAAACAATGGGTTTTGAATTGGAGACAAAGCCTCCGAAAGGTCAGTACTTAGAATGATTGGATTTTGACGGCGCTGTCAATAGCGCAGACAGTATGCAAATGGGGAGTGCTTGACAGTTGGCTATTCCGAAGCACTAATCTCGTCAAGCTGCCTGTTCGGGGCAGAGAATCTTTTGTATGCTTTGTGCATACTTAATGTAGTTTCAAAGTGTACTTGCCTGGAGGTCTGAAGCTGCATGCTGGCAAATTACTGACCTACCTGGATTTATCTTGTATTTTTCAGCTAGTTCAGCTGTGTCCGTGTGCGTGCTTGTCCGGGGGCCTCGCAAGCACAGGGAGCGGAACGGTTTGGAATGGTCAATCTTTAGATATCAAATTATATTTAGTAGATCACAGGCCCAGACTATAAACTACAGTAACAAGGCTATTTAATATATGCACAGATGTACAAGCATACATATTTAGGGAGAAACACAATCATGTCAGTGTGTAGGCACATGGCATGTAAGACATCATACATTCATTATAAATGCTACACTTTCATAGAGATTGAATCTTAATACCATCTGAATCTCTTTAACAGGCATCTCTATACTTAACACATAGAGGAATATTACCATTTTAAACAATATAACATTCACTAAGGGATATACTCTCATCTGCAGAGGAACAATAATTCTCTGAAAAGGAATCTGTGAACACATAGGCATTCAGGGGGCTAATATCCCTAGATCCCTATATCTAGCAGCATCCATTATTTCATTTAGCAGAACAGGAAATATATCTATTTAGCATAGCTTAGTTGAGAACAAAGATTCTCTCTTCTTGTACTGGCGTTGTCTATCTTCATCAGCATAGTCTGGGCTATCAGCTAGGAACAATGCAGCTGTTTATTAATAACCTTGTTTGTATGGCAGAGGCAGACATTCAGTTACCTCCTTTCTGTTTCCTAGTTGCGTAGGGATGAGGGGGTAATGGAGGCAATTTGCCCCGGGCGGTCATGTTTTTGGCGTGTCCCAGCTTTTAGCCATGCCCCCATGTGCTGCAGCCATGCCCCCTCGGGCCGCAGCCACACCCCCACACATTGTGGCCCTGCCCCATGCACTGTGGCCCAATCTCCATCCCACCCAGCCCTCTTTGCACTCTGAGCTCTGCCGCTGCTGTTTCCTCTCTGCTTGTTTCATGTGTTCCTTAGCCTAATCAGCTGACAGGTCTTGTCCAATGATTTTATAATCACTCACTATAACTTGTTCATATATACATGTTTTTCTCCTCCATTCAGGTACTTGGAGGTGATATAATATCAGGTAAAGCTAGCTCTTGGCTACCTTTAATCAGATTACATCAGCCATCTGCCTGCATCAGCTGTTACTCACTAACATAGCACCTGTCTTTGAGTTCAATGAGTGTATTGAGAGACAATGAATAAATAGTGTGTGTGTGTGTGTATAAAATAAATAAGCATTATGCCTGTTAATTTCATGATCTATTAGAGCAGGGGTGAGCAATTATGACCTTCTAGATGTTTTTGGCCTCAAAGTCCCATCAACCCAGGTCATATAGCGAATGGTGCGAGGTCATGTTAGTTACAATTCAAAAACATCTGGAGGACCACAGCTGCTAATTTCTGTGTTAGGGCAAAAATAAAACAATGCCAACTGATAGATCAAAACAAGAATAGCTGTGCACATGTGTAAGGGCTTTCCATTGGAAACTCACTGTAGTCATCACTATGCCATCATCGCATAAGGAATAAAATGATGTTTCCTTCTGTCATCCTGGTGCAAAATACATTTACTTGGGAGTTAGCACCAACTCAGAATTCAGTTGCACTTATATGTTCCATCAGCACAAGGAGATTCAACAACAACCATGTTTTATCAAGTAGGCAAAATGCAAGAATAGGGATGCACTGAGAGATAAATGATACAGCTTGAAGAAGACCCATAAGCCATGTAACATGTTCTCTTTACAAGAAAAAAAAAGTCCCCATTGATACCATTCTTTTGGGTAATTTGTCTCTCCCCTCATTGATCCCTTTAATGAATGCAAATGCTGCTCCCAAATAGTGGAGAAAAAAGTTACTTCTTTTCCTTTTGCATTAAAATCTCTTCTTATAGGATGCATGCATTCACATGGAAAGTAAGTAGCTTTCCCATGTCTGTCATTCCTAGTCCATAGTTTCTCAGAAGTGCACATTGCTAGAGATGATGCTGTAAAGCTGGGATAATCTTATCATCTTCTGTGTGGAGAAGGTGCTGCTTCTCCTCCTTCTCCTTCATTTTAAAAAGACAAGCTAGTTGTGGTTACAAATGCAATAGACCAATAACCCAGATAGTCATCAAATAATATGTGAACCCTTAAGATCACTTCTGAGGTATGATAAAACATGTCAGCACCTGACAGAGGCATATCTCAGTAACATTTAGGACCAAAATGCATTTATTTGAGGAAGATTAAATTTAATAGATTTTTGAATCAATTTATTCCACTTTAATACACAATCAAGCAGCAAACTAGTAACTTTCTGCTGGATTCACTGTCCCCAAAAGATGGCACTGGAAATGCACATGCAATTATTCCCCCCACCCCACTGTTTATATCCTTTTCTATTGGACATATTTTGTTTTGGAATGCAGAAATATTTTATATATTTATGAATAAAAATGTAGATTTCTTTTGCTAGCAGCTGATAAAAATACAATTTCAGCAGCCAATACATAAATAAGGAAGGTCACTATCTTAATACTTTAAAATAAGGAGAAACCCAAACCTGAAAACTATTTCAAGAGATATTCAAGCACCACACTGTAATAAATATTATGAGATGGTTCGATACATACATACCATTATAAAGTAGGTTATAAATTAGAAAGAAAGCCACAATTTAGTAGTAAACCCATGCATCAATGGAAATAAAGTGTGGAAAAAGGTTTATAGATCCTATTAATCATTAAAGATATTCTTCAAAATAGGGGAAAAAAATCTTGGCCAGTAGAGCTTGCTGTTTCACTCCACCTATCAAAGCTATTGTAGAGCATCAATCACTATTGGACCTACAAAGTATACTTTATTTCTGTATGTAATTTCTACCTGGACTAATATTTTTAATATTGTATGATTAGGTAATTTTACAAGAGCCAGTATTATCCATAATTTTTAAATATTTTTATATATTTCTATATTTTCATTTACATTTTTTTTTGTCTACAATATTCTTGACAATGTATCACCTTAGTAATATTTAGGTGTTATTATTTTATTTATATCCCACCTTTTCCTGCTAGGGGACTCAAAGGAGATCACAACCATTATTAAAAATTACATCTAAAAACCTAAGGATATTTTTTTTGAAAAACAAACAACCATATTGAAACACCAGCACCTTAGAACAGTGTAAAAGTGGGTGGATTTCTTCTCCTGAAGCATCCAGGAGAAGCAGTTTGCCCTTTAATTAGATTGTAGGAGTCCCCTTGCACTGTTTACCATATAAAAACCAGCCTTTCCATAACCAGAAGTAGATGTATGGAAACGTGCAGATTGTAAGGATGAAGATTGTGATGATTTTGCATTTTTGCATGCCATGTGGTTTAGACTCATTATTTTTATTTTTCATTTATTTTTTAATAAATTCAGGAATATATCAATATGTTAGCAGAAGGATGGTTTCCAAGAGAGGGAAGCTGGAAGCAGAAAAGATGACAGTATTTAATCTGAATCTTCATAGTCATCATTACGGAAGAATAACAATTTCTCAAGTTCTACAAGTTCAGCATAACTTTGTCTGCATAACTTAACAGTTTTCAGTTTGTGTAACTACTGTTTGATAAAATGTACTGTGTTTGTGACAGATGAGATACTACTGTGTAGCTTCACTACCAGTCTGCGAGCATCAGAGTGATGGGAGATGTAGTCTCTTAAGATTCTCTCACTCCTCCAATCAGAAAACCTAAAGCTCTTAGAGCTCTCAAACCTCCTAACAAGTTCTTAGTAGCCATAAGTAGCACCATTTGCAAGTATGTTTAATGGGTACAAAGACAAGCCATTTACCACCTCAGGTTCTATGAACACTCTGTGCAGAAGCTCCTCATTTCTCATTCATTTTCAGCTTTAATCCTCTCTTGATCCAAAAATACCTTAAAAGACTTGACCATAAGGTAATTCGAGACAGTAAACTGTGGCACATGTCTACTCAATGTGTTCATTAGGATTTATGCCCAAGTAAATGTGTATTGGATTGCAACGCTGGTTAGTCATGCATTAGTTCTGCAAAAAATAACAACTAACTTATCCCATTGATTTTAGCGGAACTGCAGTGTGACTAATTTAACCTAGATCCAACCTGCTTTCCCCCCTCCCTTTCTTTTCAAGAAACTGTAGTTCCTGCTCAAATGAGTTAACCCTCTGACGGACAGGTCATCTTTGAAAGGGGAAACATCCTACAACCACTATGAAACCAAGTGCATTTTCTCCAGCTGGGAAAAACTCAGCCAGAGTATAAACTTGTGGAGGACCAGGTAAAGGAGGCTTTTATCTATCTATGTACAATTGGTTTTTGAATATTATTCAGGTGGACGGACAAAGAAGGAAGGAGAATGAAGTGCTAAGCAACCCCTATAATGCTATCCCTCTGCTTAACCTCACAGGCTCTGAAGAATGCTTTTATATTTAAAATCTGAGCTGAGGAATTTGCATATCTAACTTGGCTCCTCTTGCCTCACATTTAATTCATAATTTATTATTTTGTGTTTCTACCCTTGCAATGACAATATAAATGAAACATAGAAAATATTTGGTCTGTTCCTCCTCAATAAACTGTTACATTCTATGATGATATATAAGATGTGCTGTTTCAGGAGAGAATCTATTTCATGGCCTTCACTTTCTGCTTTTCTTTTCTACTTTTGTAGCCAATTACCATGAACATTGAATTTACAATAAAAAGAAATGTGCCTCCAAACTTCTTCCGTATCACCACCTGCCAACGATAGGAAGTCAGATTTCCTGTTCTTCGCAAATGGTACAATTGATAGTGATACCAAAGAAAAACGTTCATTGAGAATCAGGTTGTGTTTTCACCTAGTGGAAACCATGAAGTGAACAGTCCTGGTACAGCTACAACATATCTGCTGCATGAGATTTTAGCCCTTTTGTCACTCAGCATGTACACAAGAGTATGCCTTTATCTTTCACATCATTTCATCCAGAAAAACAACCACCCAGCATTCTATAACTTCTCTTGACTGATATAGATTAAAATCTCCATTTCAGGATTGAAAGAATAACAAGGTGGCAAAGGTGTACTGAAAACAGACTGAGCTGTACCTCGCCCTGTAAAAGTTACACTGAAGGACAGCATTTTAAAGAAATCACGTTAGATGAAAAGAATGGATTTTGTATTTTTAAAATAAGTCAAAAACTGCTTTGTGAAAAATTTCATACTGCAACAGAGACACTGAACAAGGGTTGTAAATTCTCAGGGTCTGCGGGATCATTTATACCCTCTTCCACATGTATCTTTGTGCAGAATAATTTAATAAAAACTTTGAAAAGTGCAAAGAATCATTGCTACTACTGTATTCCTCATGGAAGGGATATTCTTCAGGCGTTGGGAAACCCATTATTGTGCTATGAAATGAATAGTAACAAATATTTTCCCCCATGCCAAATAAAGCAAAGAAGCTAACGAAGGAAAACAACACACAAGGGAAAGCTTAAGCACATAGCTCCTTTAATCCTTTCCTCTTGAAAATCCTCCTTCCATTGCTTTCCAGCAGACAAACAGGGTCCCTGGAACCATATTTGCCACTGAAATTTCATATCAGCTGATCATAACACACACAACATGCAGCTTGCATTGTAAGTGGAAATGAAACTTCCTGCAATTAAAGTTGAAGCCCTGTACACAGTGGGCTTGGACTGGGTTCATGAAATTCAAGGGGTTTACACACTATCCTAAGCAGAACACTTGGCCTTTGACTCATCTTGCTTCCCACAGAAGATAGCCACTGTCTAGTGTGAGGTTCATCTTGAGCTATGTCTCCATCCTACTTGTCATTGGTTGCATTTGGAAAAGTTACTTTTTAGATATAACTCCCAGACTTCTCTAGCCAGTATAGCTACCAGCTGTATTTTAGACAAGAGACAAGAGCCACATTCAAAGAAGAAATGTTTGGAAAAAAACAACAACACAACAGCAGAGAGGGTATTCTTCTTGAACATCTTGTCCCTCTACACATTTACCATTTTTACTGAACCAAGTCTACATGATGATGCAGATGACAGCAAATTGGGAGAGGTTGCTAAAATATCAGAGGACAGGATCACAATTCAAAATGTCCTTGACAGATTGGAGACCTGGGCCAAAGCCAACAAAATGAATTTCAACATAGAGAAAGGTAAGGCCCTGCACTTAGGTAGAAAAAATGGAATGCACAAATATAGGATGGGGAACACGTGGCTGGATAACAGTACGTGAGAAAGGGATCTAGGAACCTTGGTGGACCACAAGCTGAAAATGATTCAGCAGTGTGATGTGGCAATCAAGAAAGCCAATGCAATTCTTGGTTGCATCAATAGGAGTATAGTGCCTGGGTCAAGGGAGGTAATGGTACCACTCTATTCTGCATTGGTTAGACCTTATCTAGAATACTGTTTCTTGGTCTGGGCACCTCAATTCAAGAAGGATATTGACAAGCTGGAGTGTGTCCAGAGGAGGGCGACCAAAATGGTGAAGAGTCTGGAAGCCATGCCCTATGGGGAACGGCTTTGGGAGGTGGGGATGTTTAGTCTGCAGAAGAGAAGATTAAGAGGGGACATGATAGCCATGTTTAAATATTTGAAAGGATGTCATATTGAGGAAGGAGCTGGTTTGTTTTCTGCTGCTCCAGAGACTAGGACAAGGAGCAATGGATTCAAACTATAGGAAAAGAGATTCCACCTAAACCTCAGGAAGAGCTTCCTGATGGTCAGAGCTGTCCGGCAGTGGAATATGCTACCTCAGAGTGTGGTGGAGTCTCCTTCTTTGGAGATTTTTAAGCAGAGGTTGGATGTCCATCTGTCACTTTGATGTGTGTTCCTGCATGGCAAGGGATTGGACAGATGGCCCCTGTGGTCTCTTCCAGCTCTGTGATTCTATAATTCTATGGTTCTACGAATACAAGTATGTGGAGTAGAAATCTTACAGATATGACTTCTGTGCACATATCTTCTATGCACATAAGATCTGTTCAGTTAATCCAGTTAACAGAAGTAAGAACACTTCTGGATCAGACCACAGGTCTGCCTCGGGAGTTCAGCATCTTTTGCACATGCTTACCAAACAGGTGATGCTGGGAAGCCCAGAAATAGAAGCACTGGCAGCTGGTGACTTCTACATGTGTGGGGCAGGACATCTTCTCTGCATTTTAGTCTGAACTTTAAGCAACTGTGCCAAGTGTTGAACCTTATGCTATAAATAGATTTAGCATAGATTTAGCTCCATTAAGTTTCCAGAGCAGACTCACTGATGACCAGCCACCACTGAGAACATGAAAAGCTATAGGAATCCAAGTGGCTTCCCCCTTGGGTTGCCAGTTCAGGATAGTCCCAGGCCCTAAGGTTTCCAGGCCAAACTGATCTGGAGACAGCCCCCTACTGATGTTATTAAGCATTATGCATTGAGTACCAACTACAGTTGCTCACAGCTTGTTATTCTAGCACACAAACATGGGGGGTGGAATAGAATTCTAGAGCTGGAAGAGATCACAACAGTGATCGAGTCCAAACCCCTGCCATGCAGGAACACACACTCAAGGCACTCTCAACAGATGGCAATCTAGCCTCTATTTAAAAACCTCCAAAGAAGGTGACTCCACCACACTCTGAAGCAGCACATTCCACTGTCAAATGGTTCTTACCATCAGGAAGTTCTGTTTAGGTGAAATATCTTTTCCTGTAGTTTGAATCCATTGCTCTGTGTCCTAATATTTTTCTTTTTGGAAAATAAGACAGAAATCTTATCTAAAGGGGCTGTTCTCAGAGTAAACAGAGATTATTAGGGGTTTTTTTTTTTTAATCACTTACTTAGGGACATGGGATAAAGAGCGCTTAATCTAGCCTACTTGCTTCTATCCAGAAGGTGGATGCAGAGCAGAGTGGAGAGTGAGTCCTGAAACAACAACAAGTGGGAGAATATGAGGAAACCAAGTAAACACATAGACCCTGTAGAGCAGAGCTTTCCAAACTTTTCATGTTGATGACACTCTTTTTTATACATGCATCATTTCGCAACACTGTAATTCAGTTTTACTGGCAAACCAGAGGTTAAACTAACCCCTTATAAGAGATACAGACACATATATAAATTGTAATTACAAAATGTATAGGGACACAATGCATCCCATGAAAACTTTTCATATATTTTTAAAAATAAATGATTTATAATCAATAACATACATTTTCAAGATTTTAGGCAACATACCTACACACTTCAGGCAACACACTAATGTGTTGCGGCATACCATTTGGAAAGCCCTGCTGTAGAGAAGCTTTGCAAGTTACACAAGCTATCAGTTAAGCCTTGCAAACTTTAGCAAGCTGCTGCCTTAAAGCTAAGATAGAGATTTTCTTATAGTCCTTTTCTCTTGTTTGGAGCTGAGCTCACCAGAATGGGAGAATTTGTACCTTTGTTTCTCGAACTAGAGATGACCCATGAGATATGCCAGCTCTGCTTTGCATGCAGGCACTTGAAAGGACTGAGCCTGCTTAGATTCAGCCTATAACAATGAGTACCCTCCCAGTTACGCACAAATTCAGATCAAAGGACCTGTTGGAAGTGAAGAAATGTGTAACCATGGCCATTTCCGCACGGGGTGAGGTAATCGCCCTGTTATGCTACTCACCGGACTTTTGGGATCCCCGGTCCAGTCCACACTCCTCTGGAGCAGTCTGTGGCCACTGCTCCGCACTGCTCTGGGAACGAAAATGGTGGCTTCCAGTTGGTCAAGGGTCTTGACCAACCGCTGAAGCTCGCCAGCCTAAAGCCCTACGGCAGATCGCAGCTCGTACCAATGCAAGCCTGCAAATCTGCATATGGGAGCAGGCTCGCAGTGGCGCACTTCGTGCTTTTGAAAGACCTGTTTTTAGTGGTCTTTCAAAAGCATGCTGGACGACCACTTGGGGTCATTTGGGAGCGGGATGAACTGCGGATCTACGTTCAGTAGGTCCGACCCAGTCCAGTCCCAGGTGCAGACATCCTCCCTGGAGGACGCTCTGCCCCGTTTAAAAAACCCCGTGTAGAAATGGCCATAGTTTCCATAAGTGACTGATGCTGCTAGTGTTCAATATAAAGAGATAGGAAATTATAGTGTCTTGGCGTGTCCTCTCTTTGCATTGTGTGGTATATTGTTTCCTTGCCCACAGACTAATATTTTCATGTTTAAGTTCACCCTTCACATCTTCCTAATACCTCTGTTTGTTATGCAGCCAGAGATAGCAGACCCCATGCATTCTCTCCCTCAAGTGTATTTCACTTTTAAGAAAATAATCCTTTGCTTTGCTTTGCTTTGCTTTCCTGAAAGTCTTTCCTATCCTGACTCCTTGATACCACAGGATAAATTATGCCAAAAGGCTTATTTAGATTAGCATTCTCTTTGTCACTGCAGCCAACCAACAATTCTCCAAAGCCCACAAGCAGAACATGAGGGTCAGTGCTTGACCATGCCAGCTGAGGAATTTCGGGAACTGTAGTCCAAAAGAATTTTCCAAATTTTGGTCAGGACAGTAGCACTATTGTTCTACTATCTCACTGCCTTTTCTCAGCAACTGGTAATTCAGAAACAAGGCTAGTGTTCCTGATACTGTTTCTGCTAGACACACGTTTGTTGATTTCATTTCAAATTGGACTCTGATGCAACCGTGGAAAATGAGTTCCTGGTCGATAAAACATGGAAGACTCTCACTGTATCATAAACCTACCTGAGGTAAATGTCATTCTGACTATGGAATAACCACTGCATCAATTCTTAGCATATCCAATGCAGTTTTTCTTAAACTACTGGAGAATAACTAAATATTTCATAAAAACTTGTAGTAAATAAGCAGCCTCAAAATTGAAGGTAAGCAGAAATCCACTGGTGCTTAGATACTGAAACAATTAAAATAGAAACTCTTAGGAGAAGATATATACACACACATATATATATATATATATATATATATATATATATATTCTATGATGTGAATAATAAAAATAATAACATATTTCTCCTCAAGGCTCTCTGTGTACAGGAAGCAAAGTTGTGCCATATGCGAAAGCATCAAGCTAAGCTTGTTTCATTTTAAAAATAACTCACTTTTTGAAGCTGTAATGGGATTTTGTTGAATTCTGAAGGGAATTTATGCAAATGATTCCAACAGCATCGTATATTCAAAGGACTTGCGGGGGGGGGACAGATAGACAAATGAGAAAGAAAGAAGGGCTAGTTTTTGAAATATGGGCCAAAACAGGAAATGCTTAATCTGAATGTAAGGCTGGAATTCTGTTGGGTCCACCTGTGGCATAACAGCGGCAGATGTGGTGGCAGCAGTGAGAAGGGGAAAAAAAGAAATAACAAAATAATTAAAATGTCAGAAGTGTCAGAAGCCCTGTTTTCTAAATATCTAGCTTCTGGTGGTGGGCATCTTCTTTGGCAAGACAGTTGGAAATGATGGGTTACAAAATTCCCTGTCACATGTCACAGGTGATTGTCTAAGTCATCCCTCCCACAGTTCCTTGCCTCTGAGAACATCCCCCCCCAACTGGACATTTGGGGAACAGGGAGCACCAAGCCAACCTCCTTCTTCTGCCACAACTGCCTTCATCCAGGAATGCCAAGACAATGCCAACCATGCAAGTGATGGATCATTGTGAATGAGATTTGGACACTGCACGGTCCTTTCACAGCGCATACCACTACTGGAAGAGGGCTGGATACATCATTGCTTACTGTGCCACTCTTCAGTACTTTTGAAATTCCTCTGTTTGGGAGATGTATGGCTCAAAAGGTAAACGTAGGGGCAGAAATGGCCTAACAAACATAAAATGAATTGGTGTAACTATAATGTCATAAGCTAGGCTTATAACATCATAATTACTGAGCAGGATGCCAGCCATTTTCTTCCAAGAGAGTTGAACGTACATTAAACAAGTTACAGGTTCAGAAACTGTCCAAGTCTTTAGCTGAAAGAGAAACACCTAGATCTCTTTCCAAAGTAGTTCAAATTCCTTGTCAGGCTTAATACTAATAACCATAAAGAACATCACATATTTTGATACTAAGCCCCATGCCACATTTCTTGAAATAAGGCAATAATCCTCAAACAACAAAGGTTCTTGAGATCTCTGGGTCCTCAGTATGTACTATTCTTTGTGCATATATAAGAGCTTGAAGTACAGGTATACCTCAATTAACAAAGTTGAAGTGTTTTAGCACATCACTTCTTTAATGGAAAATTTGGCACCAGAGGCTGAAATAATATGGAAAGACTCAGCATAGGTTCCAACACCAGAAAAAAATATCAATTCAACAGCAATTTTTTTAAATCCCAAACTAACAGCATGCACATGCAAAATGGAACAATCAGGTCAGGTAAGTCTTGCATAAGTAAATGAAAATATTTTGAACCTTCTAGAGATCATTTAAAAGCTTTTCCCAAAACACATCCAGGGATTATGTTTTCTTTCATCAGCCTCCACTTTTGCTATAATTTTCAATTTGGTGGCCAAATTTAGAGGACTATTTTTTTAAAAAACATGCTGGAGAAGCTGGTGAGGCAGGATTATTTGCTGTATCCTTTTCTCCCTGTTTTGCTGAACACACAGGCTCAGTGGGGGATTCTGGAGGCAGCTGCTTTTTACTTTGCAAGCTTTATTGCACTGTTTACTGTAGGCACAATGCTGCAATCCAATACCAAAAGTATGCATTTCTCAAGCCTTCCTTAACCATCCTACCAATGCTAATACTGGTAAAAAAAAAAAACCTTCAGCAAGACAGAGGACAAGGAGGAAAGGGGTGAGACTAGTTGTGTGTACAAAGACTGTAAAAAGGAGCTTCTTTGTCAGAGACTTATTAACAGAGAATGCCTGTATTCTAAGCCTTGATTTCCATTTCACCCAGGATACGACACATGTATCCTGCAGTTAAAGCAATACACTCCCCTCCTCTTTTTTTTAAATGTTTTTTTTAAAAAAACATTTACTTTGTGTAAGGCCAATTTTGTTAGTTTTAAAAGTGTTTCCTTTTTCTTCAGTGAAAGAATCTAATAAAAAGGAACGTACTGAAGATAGCATTGGGGGTTATACCTAATCCCTTTATGCTTTAAGGTATGGAATAATAATAGTTATTACAGATTGTCTTTTTAAAGTGGCAGATAATAATTGAGAGACTATCTGGAAATCCTGACTCAACACTTCTAGTTAGTTGAAGAGCTTGTTTTAGCTGAAGGGTTTGAAAATAAAATGCAATATTAGGTTTCATAATAAAATGAAATATTAGGTATAGCTAAATCATCACTCATATATGACTGCTTTTTGAAACTTGTGTTGTTTGCTGCCTCCAGTGAATATTTCTGATGATTGTTTGGCAGTTTTGTGTTTTCTTTTTAGAAGTTGATGATATAACTTGTAATACCAATAAAAGCCTGAAAGGATGTGATCTTTGACTGTTGGTAACTGATCAAGCATTGAATGATACAGAATTTTCTATTATATTAATTTTTCAGCCAGTGAGGTTGAAACTTAATAGCAATGACAACTGAATAGACAGGAAATCAATTGTCAAATTTAGTATTTCTTGTATTTTGCATCGATCTGATATTGGAATATTAATATCAAAGATACTAGGTTTCAAATAATTTATTGTAGTTCCAAAATAGTCACTAAGCTTGTCATTTTTTTAAAAGAAAAATAAATTTGGATTTTGCGTAAGTAAAAGCCTTTTATCTACACAGATATTTATAAAATTTCTGATTGCTCTTAACAACTGATACATAGGAAGAAATTATAATTGCCTCTGCTGACAATTCACTAACAATAGCAATAACTAGGGAGACCTTTGCCTTTTGCCTCATTTTAATTAGCTGGTGTGGAATCTAAACTATCAGTATGTATGCATGAAAAAAGAGACAGAAAAATAATTATAGAATAGTTGAGATGTTTCCCATAGCCATATTTTTCTGAAAGTAAAAATAAAATACAACTAATTTACTCGGGATACATCACAGGTAGGCATTTTAGAGTATTTACAATAAAAAAAAGGTCTTCTCATCACATCCAGCAATTGCCCATTGATCTAGATTACAACAAGAAGAGATTAATGTATCAATATATTGAGTGAATATAGACATTAAAATCTTCATATCTCACTTTAAAAAAATGAGATCAGAAAATATTTTATAAAATTCAGTGAGTAAGGCATGGGGGCTTAAAGATCATAGAGGCATCAGATCCAGCTAAGCAGGGTCAGCCCTGGTTAGTATTTGGATTGGAGTCTGTCAAAAAAGACCAGGTGCAATAAGCTATATTTCAGAGGAAAATCTGAAAATTGTGTGAGCAGGGATTAGTGATACAATCTGTGTTATTTTAATGGAAGCCATTAAATCTGACCTTCAGAGATAATTGTTAAATAGATGCCTCATGCCCCAAAATGGTATGCCTCTGAGTACCAGATGCACAAGGACAATAACAACTAGTACTGGACCCCCACCCACAGGCTGCAATCCAACATCCTCTCCTTGTATTGTAAATACACACATACAGAGATATACTACATGAGTGCTATGCAACTCTGGTACAGAAAAGTAACTTGGCACATCACAAATCAATGACTAAGAGCCGATGCACAATATATGATGCCCCTTTGCAATACAAAGTATAGATCATATAATCACAATGTCAAATATAGGGTGTATAACTACAACACATAATGCATAACTTGCAAAGACAAGTCGCAGACAAACATACTGTCTGTGCAATTCCACTGCTATCAGCAGAATATTTCTGTTCCATAATGATGACTTTTTGGGCTCACGTGAATAGAATGACTAAACACACATGGATGTCCCTAACAGAATCCTGGTCACATTCTGCTGTGTGCTTCCCAGAGCTATTTGGCTCGTCCATTCTGGAAGTTGATCTGGAGTTGATAGAAACAAGTAACTTGTCTAAAGTCATAAACTAAGGTGGACAAGGTATAACGCTGGGGGCTTCATGCAGCTATTTTTGTGGCTTTTGGTCCCTCCAGATTCTTTGGACTGTCTGTTTTAGGGGAGATAATGGTCCACAATTAGCAAATTTCTTGTCCTGAAATTCTTTAGGAATGGCAATTAATCTTGTAAAGAGGTTGCAGGGCCTCCCCACAAGAGTTTTTAAAATACTAATTTTTCTAAACCAGTAGTGGACTTCCAACAACTTCCATTTTTAGGAGGCATTTGGGACAATCCCCATAAGCCAATGTGGTATAGTGGCTTGAGCACTGGACTAGAATCCTAGAGACCAGGGTTCGATTCCCTCCTTGGCTATGGAAACCTACTGGGTGACTTGAGTGCATCACACACTCTCAGCCTCAGAAAATCCTGTGATAGCTTCCAGCAACTTCCATTTTAGGGATGTTTGTATGGCCCCCAGAGAATCCTTGGGATAGAAATCTGTTCCATTCACTCAAAGTAAATGCCCATCTCTGTCATAAACAAAATCTAAACAAATTCTTTGACTGAGGCTATAGCATACTCTCCAACATTTCACAGATTAACATCAAGACCCTTGTGGCCATGCAACATCAGTGTGTGGTCATGATGGCAAGAATTATTAATGAAGAAAAGCACACAAGCTAAGAGAGCCTGGTACAGTTTGCTTTGCTTGATTCTACAGGGATGTTACCGCAAAATGTGGGTGACACAGGGGTCCATCCGTGATGCCAGTACCTCCACGTGACAACGGGGAATTAATTTGCTCAAAATTAGGAGGCCTGGGAGAGTGGGGTAACTTAATGAGACCTTTGCACCAATGTTTGGGATCATGCAGGAATGAACCAGCCAGAGAATCGAAAATGTAAAATAAAAATGTGCTTTATTGAGTGACTCGCACACACACACAAAAGATCCAAACACTCATGCATTCATACAAGGACTAACTGAAGGAAAAAGGAGGAAAGTTGTGGACAGAGGAATTTCAGGGCTCAGGTGATAATTACCAGACCAGAGAGAATTGAGGTAAAGCAGTGATGTGGCTTAGGTAAACACCTAAGGACAGTTCTCATTTGGAAATCTAGGTGACAGTGTGGCATTCCGCAAAGTGAGAGACTGCACTGAACCTCTCAAAACTGAGGGGTTTTACACCCAAAAACTACCCTGCAGGTATGGGTGTGAACAACTCTTCCAGCCAAGTGGATAACAGGAGTTGCAACACAAACAGTGGGGTCCAGATGGTGTTAATGGTCTTAGTGTTTAGGTGTCAAAGGGGTAATGGCTGTTGTAATAGCTCTGTATTGTGGAGAAGTTTAGGAGACAAAGCAGCAAAACATCCAGGTGTGAGGGAACAGGGTTAAAACAATCACAGCTTGGTGAGAACTTCCCTTTTCCTCATAGAAAGGTTCCAGCTTCAGTTTAAGCCTATTGTCTCTGAATGACAATGACTTTGGCTATGCCTAGAGGGGGTGTGGGCTGACCTGCCTTGCAATCTCACACCAGTCAGTAATTTTCCTCTGTTCAGCCTGACCTTCCAGTCACCTCAGGTTCCATTATATATCGATGCTAATTAATGCAGTGCCAAGCAAATAATATTTGCCAGTTAAACCATATCAGTCTTGGGCCACTGCTATAACAAGGCCGTAACAGAGAAGGGCAAAATCCTCCCTCCTCTTTCCTTTCCTTTTTCATCACTGAGTTCATTGAGTTCCAACTGTATTTACACTTTGAACTCAGTTTGCAGCAACTGAAGTAAGCTGACAACAAAGGAAAAATGGAAAGAGTAGAGAGAAACCAGGACATTTTTAAAACAATGGAAATAGTGGGATGATAGAGCATTAATCAGGACCATCTCTGCCAAACTAGGATAGTTGGAGGGTATGTTATAATCCTAAATTAATTACAATGAATGAATTCCTGCTGATCACTGTGAAAAATGGTTTCTGGGAGAAAAGCAGGATATAAATCAAATAGATAAAATCAGAGAAATCCATACGCAAAATGATAGCATGCCCAAATCACTTCTCCTTCTACAAATGACTAGTCCCTTGATCTGTTCCTTGTTTTGAAGACATGGATGACTCCCTATCTCACCTCCTCAGCTTAGATAGGTTTCTAAAATATGTAGCAGTCTGCTATACCCTGTAAATGAAGTCAGGAAGAAACTCATACAAAGCTTGGTGTTGGCCTGGAACAAATCAGAGTGTCTTCTCACTGGAACAAAGAGTTTTTTCTCTTCTATGCCGTAAAATGCCTTGAATATTAATAGCACCGTATAGAGATAGATTGGCCATATCTTCTGCTTTATAGAGGGCAGTTCTCTGTTTAAGGGGCTGCTGAAGTAAGATAGAGCAGCATAAAATGGGAGAATGATAGAGACCTTCAAGTTATCCAGCAGAATGCAGCAGACAATGTGTTGAGATGAGTTGTAGCTCCTAGAGGGAGATAAAATGGGGACATTTGCTCACCAAAAAAAATTCTGCCACACAAATTTTTTCTCTGGTGCTCCAATTTCTAGCATTGCAGAAGTGAGACACTGATCATTGTTCACATCTATGACTTTTATATTTTCTTTGTTTGTATTCCCTCAGTAACTTTACCTGTCCCGATTCTTTGTATACCTAAATTCTATTTCTGAATGTTCAATTGAAGTTTTAAATTACTACAATGCTGGAAATTTGGGGGCAGCAATACCCTCATTTGCATCCCCAAAGGTACACCTCTGTGGTGAGAGATACTCTTTTCTCTCTTAATATTTCTAATTTATACATGTAAATTATCATGTACCACTCAGTGTTCCTTTCTTTTGGTGTTGATTTTTTCCCCATTTTTGTGTGCATTTTGTCTTTTTGGTGATGTGCAAGTAGCCACTATAGTCAGACAGTCAGATGACAGCAGCCATATAAATGCAGCCAATTTCTTTGTTGAAGCAGAAGTGTGATTATGCTTTTCACTTGGCATTCAGCCTTTTAAGGGGAACAGCTGCTCATGCATTGGAGTACTTTTGCAGATAGCCCTGCTCAGTATAGAGATACTGAGAGAGCAACATCATACTTCAGGGTATGGCTAAAATACTGCCTTATGTAGGAAATGTCTTACATGAAAGTGACACCTGATTAGGCTAAGAGATTGAGACAGTGACACCTGAGTAGGGCTAAGATTCCAATATTAGTCTTTTGGTCCATAGTTAAAAACCAATGCACATAGAGGGACACTGTTTGTTTTCTCATTTTGGAAATGATTTTTAAAAGTACAGTAACAAAGGCCCTTTCTGTAGGATGTTGTCATCCTGCACTAGGGATGGGAGAAGGATGAGACTCACAAGATGGTTCTGCATGATGTCGTCTGGGTCCTATCCTTTTCCCATACCCAGATGGCGCAATCACACCGCAAATCATTGACAGGTTTTCCCCATCAATGATTGGCAATTACACAGCCCTCCTACCACCTGCCCTCATACACCTGGTGTGCAGTGATCCTGGAAGTACAACAATTGCACATCTGCCCCAGCTCAGTCTGGGACAGTACTCAGCTGCACTGTGGAAGCAAGAGTTGGTGTCATTACTCTTCTTCCATTTGTGGGGGCAGCCGGTGCGGAGGGGAGCACTCTTGCCATGCTATCCTGCCAGGAGAACCTCTATCGAGATCCCCACGGGACACCACCAGGATCAGGTAGGGTGCAGAAAGGGACATAGAAAGGGAAAAAAAGGAAGAGAGAGGGACAAAAAAAGGTAAATAGGATATGAGCACAGGCTAGGCCCTTTCCGCAACTCACTTTCTCTCGGTGCTGGGGTGTGGGGATCGCATGAGCAGCCTCCAGCGAGAGGCTCTCGCATCCCCACTGCTTCAGCTCTGCATGAGAGCCCCGCCTCTTCCTTCTGCAGCACAGCCTGGGAGTTTCCCAGGCTATGCTGGGGCAGGAAGCACGACTGCCGCAGCTCTGGAGGCTATGCACGCATGGTAAATGAGTGCGGGGCCCTGGAGCGATGTGTGATCATGCACCATTTTCAGCTGAAAGCCAAAAATGAAAAAGTGTGCGAGTGGCGCCTGTCCTACCCTGGAGTGTCTCCCACAATTGTGAGTGCATCATGCAGATTGCTCCTTACGATCGTGTGATGCTCCAGATGTCCTTTCGCATGGCAAATGCCGTGCGAAAAGGGCCCTAGTCATGTACATTAAAATAAGATGACCAAATTTTGGAAAACATATTTTTTGTCGTTTCTGTCTATAACATACTTGTTCATGAGTACCTAAAGCAATGAGATCATCTGGCCATTAAACAACAGGTAGTATACATTTATTTTTCCAGTTTTTAGAGTATAAGTTTTGTAACAACAGTTTTTCTCTCTCTTAAGATGACAGATTGGCATTATGTGCGCACTGAATAAAGACTTGAAATGTTGATGTGGGGAGTTAGAGATAATACGATGAGTAATACAAAAATAATACAGAAATAAATATCGATTAATATAGAAAGTACTGTTTCCTCTTTCTATGACAGGTGGAGGCAGGGAGAGAGAAAAAGAGCCTTGTGTACACAAGAAAAAGGAGATGATGTGCATCACAGACTGAGCAGGGCTTTAGGACTGGGAGATATTTTGGACCAGGTGAGATCTGATTCTGAATCAGGTGCAACAGCAAAAGACTTCTATTTCAGATATGAGATTTTGCAAACCTCATTGAATAAGCTAGCACTCTTAGACATGGAGGATTATGCATTTTACATTGCTTTAGGCTAGGCTTGCATAAGAACTCTCTCCCATATAGGGCAACATCTTTTCTAATGCAGCATCCTTACCTCTTGCCTACTTAATACCTTCTACCTCTAGTCCTGCAGTGTTGAGCATGACAAACATGATCTCAAGAGGCGTCTAAATGTTCTAAATTACTGTAACATCAATATGCTGACTTCTCAGTCTTTCTCAGCTCCAGCCTCTCCACTCTGTTCTCACCTTAAAATATCTGAACTCTATCCTTTGATGTCCAATTGCCAGAAAAATTGGGCTGAGAAGTGAGCACTGATGTGCTCCTACTAGGGATGGAATCTATCGCTTCATGGTTCTATTACATTTTTTCCAATAAATGCCCTGGTGCTATATGCATTTATACTCCTGGGGTGAAGTTCATCCACAAGCAGGTTTTGAACAGGCAGCAGTATTGTTTACATTCTCCTCATGCTTTGTCTTTCCTATAACTTCATCCATTGACTACCCATAAGCTCATTGGTTTGTTTTATTATTTCTTTTATGCCATCAACTTTAAACTGTATATGTCCTCTCTGTTTAGGTTAATTCATTGCTTCTGTTGTTAAATACTTTCCCTGGCATACAGCACTTTCCCTCATTCCTTTTAAGTTTCTACTTACCTTGATATGGGATACTTTATACAAAAATCTCTACCTTTTTGGATGGTCAACCTGGGCAGGAGCATTCCTTTAGGTTAATTTGACTTTGTTTTTCTAAATTTTAAGCCCTTCTGTTTTTCCCGCTTTCATCTGTTTTAGTTTCTTGCATCTTCACAGCTGGTGCTTCAGTTTAATAACTAGCAGCATTGAGTACACCGTGGAGAAAGAATTTTGTTTGTATGAAGAGTGAACAAACCATGAAACCAAAGAAGGGCTTTCAATTAATGGGCTCTGCGCAGCCCTGCTTATATTTTGTAATCTCTCTCCTTTAATTGTATGATTTTGATGATGGTCTCACATGAAAGTTGTGAACTGGGGAACTTGGAATATAATGCAAGGCGATATTTATCTGAAGTTTGGGTTTTGCCCATAGTAAGGTCATTCCTTGGCCCCACTGACACTTGGCTACCATCATCAAGAATGCGAAGGACTCCAATGTTCTGTTTAATATCATTTTAGGTGCTAGAATGGCTGAATGTTATAGTTTTCCTAGGCTTCCAAGTGCTTGGTAAAGCCTAAGAAGTACTTTATAATCTTGAATGTTTCCTTAGTTACTGGGAATGGTAATTTCTCTTGGCTGTTGGGTCACAGGAGGCCCATGAAGTGATAATTTACAGCAGTCCTGTGCCTGAAGTCTGATTCCTGCAATGTCCTATGTCTTAACTCAAGCTGCACCACTAACTCTTCTTGCTCCCAGTGCCAAACGAATTCAGAATGCAAGGAAAAGTACAGTGACCCCTCCACATTTGTGAGGGTTTGGGGTGCAGAACCCTCACAAAAGTAAAAAATGGTAAATAACTCCACCCATGATTCCCCTCCCATTCCTTTTCCTCTGGCCCCAGAAGGGCTTAATGGTACTTTCCCCTCAGAGAACAGTGGAGCACTGAGTTCTGGCATTCTAGTACATCTGATCACCATCATGAGAAAGGAGATTCCTCACAGGGGGTAGGGGTAGGAGCAAAGAGAGCACCTGACCAATCAATAGCCATTACACAGCAGAATGTGCAGCCACAGGGCAGAGAAGACATTCCTCCAGCAGTGAGGGAGCGTTTTGCTCATCCAAAAGGGAAAAAAAAGTCAATTTTAAACATAAGCCTTGTAAGCCTGGGGTGAGGAATACAAGGGAATGTGAAGAGGAAAAAGAGGGTGAGGAAGTCAAGCACGTCTGTTGTGAACAATCAAATTCAGGAAGGTCAAACCCACGAATGTGGAGGAAAGACTCAGGTTCCGTGAAAGAAAATGGTACTCTCTGATATTCTGGAACACTTTAGGAGTGGGATCCTTCTTGCAGTTACAGATTTGTAATCTACAGTTATGGATCCCTAACTGTTCTGTATCCAGTTGTACTATAGATTCACAAGAATAGCACTATTACCATGATTGTAAATCCCTCCTGAATCCCACTTTAAACTCCAAGGAGCTGCTTCTAGTGATCAAAGTCTCTTTTATAGGTGATTGGAGTGCATCAAGATGACGTTTTCAAATCCCTCCTGCCAGTGCATCAAGATGACGTTTTCAAATCTCCCACCAGCACATGACAATCAGAAAGAGGACACCTGTCACAGTTTCTCATGCACCATCATTGCTTGGTGAAGCTGCTGGCTGTTAAGGTTGGTTCTGGGCGATGAGCCAGGAGATGATACTTTGTTGTGTATTTGTAACTGGGTTTGGGATCTCAGCCTAATTTCCAGCTAAGGAGAGGCCAATAATGCCTCTCTTATTTCTGTTAAACCCTCTTCAACAATTGCTGGTTGCTTTGCAGATGTCAGTTCTCTGTATTTGATTGGGGCATGGTTTTGGGAACTGGCAAGAAAAAAGAGATACGATTTGCCCATTTATGTTTCCCCCTTAGTTTGCCTCCTTAGGTTCAAGTTTCATACCCTCCAACATTTCACAGATGAAAACCAGAACACCAAGCAACATCAGAGAATGATCAATATATTTATTTATTTGTTATTCCATTTATGTATATCCCACCTTTCTCCCAGGATGAGATTCAAGGGTCACAGAAAGTTATTAATAAGGAAGACCATGTAAGCTAGAAGAAGCTGCAGAAGTTTGCCTTTGCCTGAGCTCGCTGGGAAGGACAAAATTCCATCTGCTCTTCTCCTCTCATCTCTGCTGAGTTGAGTCAAACTACTTTTGAACTTTGAACTCAGTTTGCAACAATTTAAATAAGCTGAGGACAAAGGGGGAAAGTGAGGAGAGAAGAAAGAAACTGAGCCATTTTAAAAGTGGCTGAAATAGTGGGATAACAGGATTGATCAGGACTGTTCTTGTCAAACTGGGGACAGTTGGAGTATATCAAGTTGTCACAATGATTCATCAGCACAATTCTAAATGCAATTCATTCTAGCCTACAGCCTTTGTTGCTTCAGCGAGCCTGCCATGGTTCCAACTGGACCGTGTTATATTTTTTAAAAATATGAATATTTCCTGCATGTTTCTTTGTGTTGTTTTCACATCTTTCACTTTATTGCACCACCCTCAGTCATGTCAGCTCTTGTAAATGTACATCCACTCATCCAGTTTACAGGGTTCTCAAACTAGAATAGAGAAGTTTCTGGCTAAACATTAGGAGGAACTTCCTGACAGTAATAGCTATTAGACTGTGGAACAGACTGCTTTGGAAAGTGATGGACTCTCCTTTCCTGGAGATTTTTTAAATAGTGATTGGATGAAGATTGGTCAGAGATTGTTTCACTGTGGATTTCTGAACTGGCAGGAACTAGGACTCAAAGGTCTTGGAATCCAGAGGAAAGAGCAGAGGAGAGCTGGGCCTGTGAAGACATCCTAGACCAGGTGTGTTTTACAGGCTTGTTTTTTTTTTTTTTTTTGCTGTGCTTGTTTTTGCTGTGCTTGTGGGGCCTTGCTTGTTTTTGCTGTGCTTGAGGGGCCTTGCTTTTTTTTGCTGTGCTTGAGGGGCCTTGCTTGTTATTTGCTTGCTATTGATTGCTGGCTATTGTCCTGGCCGTGGGCTCTGCCTGATCACACGGTCTGACTAACAAGGGGGAGGAGGCAGCTAGCGGGGAGGAGCTTTATTAGGAGCTACCAACGGGCCTCTAGCTCATTTCCCAGAGGAAAGAGCAGAGGAGAGCTGGGCCTGTGAAGACATCCTAGACCAGGTGTGTTTTACAGGCTTGTTTTTTTTGCTGTGCTTGTTTTTGCTGTGCTTGTGGGGCCTTGCTTGTTTTTGCTGTGCTTGAGGGGCCTTGCTTTTTTTTGCTGTGCTTGAGGGGCCTTGCTTGTTATTTGCTTGCTATTGATTGCTGGCTATTGTCCTGGTCGTGGGCTCTGCCTGATCACACGGTCTGACTAACAAGGGGGAGGAGGCAGCTAGCGGGGAGGAGCTTTATTAGGAGCTACCAACGGCAAGCGCCTTCGGCGCGCGCACTTGAACTCCCTTACTTTCTCGAGCTTCTCCTGTACTACTCTCTCTAGTTTCAAGGATGGAAGGAGAGGGAGCTGCTGTTGTCACCTGTAATACTTGTGGCATGTTCCTTTTCTTGCCACAAGAGGTTCTTGGATACACCTGCACCAAGTGCAAGCTGGTCACCTTCTTGGAGGAGAAGGTTCGCCAGCTGGAGGCACGAGTTTCTGATCTCCACCTTATCAGGGAAGGGGAGGAGTTTTTGGATAGGGTAGAGAAGACCTACCGGAACTCCAAATACAAGGAGAAGCTACCAGATCAGGAAGCCAGTACACAGCGCCAGGAAACGGAGGCTTGGGCAAATGTTACACGGAGGAGTAAAAGGACCAAAAAGGTAACAGAGACTATTAACCTACACAATCGCTTTGATGTACTTGGATTTACAGACAAAGAGGAGCACTACGCAGAGGGAACAGAATGTCAACAAGAAAGAATCCAACATCGGCAACAGGAACTAGATCAACGCTCCCAGCCTCAACAGAATGCTCAGGCAGTCCTGGTAAAACACGCTTATCGAGGAGCCCAGGGGAAGCCTCAGAAGAGGCGCGTTCTGGTTGTTGGGGACTCTTTGCTAAGAGGAACTGAAACAGCAATCTGCAAAACGGACAAGCTCAATCGAGAGGTCTGTTGTCTTCCTGGGGCCAGGATCAACCACGTAACGGAGAGGCTAACCAGGCTAGTCAAACCCACTGACTATAAGCCCCTCATTTTGGTTCATGTCGGAACCAATGACACTGCGAGGAGCAGCTTAAACCACATTGCAAAGGACTACGAACGTATGGGGACAAAGCTTAAGGACCTTGGTGTGCAGGTGGTCATTTCGTCTCTCCTCCCTGTTCAAGGATACGGCGCACGTAGGGAAAGGGCAATAGTAGAGGTCAACAACTGGCTCCGCACATGGTGCCGCCAACAACGGTTTGGGTTTTTGGAACATGGCCTGAATTTCCATGAACATGGGCTTCTGGCGAGGGATGGGCTGCACCTCACAAAACTTGGCAGGAATGTTTTTGCTAACAGTCTTGCAAGGAAGATTAAGAGGTCTTTAAACTAAGTTCCACTGGGGAGGGGGACAATATTATTCAGGGCAAGGACTCAGAGAACACAGGGGGAAAAGGCCCAAATGATACTGGACAAGTAGTACAAGTGGCCAATGGCGGGAGGAGTAGAATCAATAGTACAGGACTTGCAGGAAGGGCCCAGGGACTTAAGTGTCTCTACACTAATGCAAGGAGTATGGGAAAAAAGCAGGATGAGCTTGTACTCCTAGTACAAGAAAATAAATACGATTTGATAGGCATCACTGAGACCTGGTGGGATGAGTCTCATGATTGGAATACAGGAATAGAGGGGTATAGCCTGTTTTGTAAAAATAGACCAAACAAGAAAGGAGGAGGAGTAGCCTTGTATGGCAAGGATGTTTTCACCTGTGAAGAGATCCAGGACTTAAACCCAGAAAGCCAGGTAGAGAGCATTTGGGTAAGAATTAAGGCAGCGAGAAACAATAGGGATATTCTGGTGGGAGTTTACTACAGACCTCCAACCCAGGCTGAGGACTTGGATGACGCCTTCCTCAACCAAATGACTGCACATTCAAAGAGGAGGGATACAGTAATAATAGGAGATTTCAATTACCCGGATATATGCTGGCAGTCAAACTCTGCCAAGACAGCAAGGTCCAGCAAGTTTCTTGCTTGTCTTGCAGACAACTTCATGGTCCAGAAGGTGGAAGAGGCCACAAGGGGATCAAATATTCTAGATCTGGTCTTGACCAACAGGGATGACCTTGTGAATGAGGTAGAAGTGGTTGGATCTTTAGGGGGGAGTGACCATGCCCTGTTGGAATTTAGCATTCAGTGGGAAGGAGAAGATAAGGGTAGCCAGACACTCATCTTAGATTTTAAAAAAGCGGACTTCTGTAAACTTAGGGAGCTGCTGGCTGGAATTCTGTGGTCAGGAATAGTGAAAGGGAAAGGAGTTCAGGAGGCATGGGAGTTCCTTAAAAAGGAGATACTGAAGGCACAGTCTAAAACAGTGCCATTAAGGAGGAAAAATGGAAGGCATCTGAAGAAACCAGAATGGTTGACTAAAGAACTCTCAGCTGAGCTAAGAGTTAAGAGAAACATGTATAGGAAATGGAAGAAGGGGAAACCACCAAAGAAGAATTTAAGCAAGTAGCTAGGAGATGTAGGGAGGAAGTCAGAAAGGCTAAAGCACAGAACGAGCTTAGGCTGGCCAGAGACATTAAAAACAATAAAAAGGGTTTTTTTAAATATGTCCGCAGCAAAAGGAAAAAGAAGGAGACAGTAGGGTCGCTACGCAGAGAAGATGGCGAACTACTCACAGGGGGGAGAGAAAAGGCAGAGCTACTTAACACCTTCTTTGCCTCTGTATTTTCCCAGAAGGATACAAGCACTCAACCTGGCGGTTGGGGAGCAGGGGAGGAAGCAGAGGAAATGAGGCACATAGTAAGTAGAGAGGTGGTACAGGAATACCTGGCCGCATTGGATGAATTCAAGTCTCCTGGGCCAGATGAATTGCATCCTAGGATATTAAAAGAGCTGGCTGAGGTCATTTCGGAACCGCTTGCTATAATTTTTGAGAAATCTTAGAGGACAGGAGAAGTTCCAGCAGATTGGAGGAGAGCAAATGTTATCCCCATCTTCAAGAAGGGAAAAAAAGAGGACCCAAATAATTATCGCCCAGTCAGCCTGACATCAGTACCCGGAAAGATCCTGGAGCAGATCATTAAGCAGTCAGTTTCTAATCATTTAGAAAGCAACGCGGTAATCACGAGAAGTCAACATGGATTTCTCAAAAATAAGTCATGCCAGACTAATCTTATCTCTTTTTATGATAGAGTTACTAGCTTGATAGATGAAGGGAGTGCTGTGGATGTAGCATATCTCGATTTCAGTAAGGCCTTTGACAAAGTTCCCCATGACATTCTTGCAACGAAGCTAGTAAAATGTGGGCTGGACAGGGCTCCCGTTAGTTGGATTTGTAATTGGTTGACCGACCGAACCCAAAGGGTGATCACGAATGGCTGCTTTTCGTCCTGGAGAGAAGTGACTAGCGGGGTGCCACAGGGTTCTGTCCTAGGCCCAGTGCTGTTCAATATTTTTATCAACGACTTGGATGAAGGAATAGAGGGCATGCTGATCAAATTTGCAGATGACACCAAATTGGGAGGGGTTGCTAATACGCCAGAGGACAGAATCAAAATTCAAAATGACCTGGATAGATTGGAGAGCTGGGCCAGGGCGAACAAAATGAAATTCAACAGAGAGAAATGTAAGGTCCTACACTTAGGCAGAAATAATGGAATCCACAAATATAGGATGGGGGACACGTGGTTGGATAGCAGTACGTGTGAAAGGGATCTAGGAGTCTTCATAGACCACAAGCTGAACATGAGTCAGCAGTGTAATGCGGCAGCCAATTAAGCCAATGCAATTCTTGGCTGCATCAATAGGAGTATGGTGTCTAGATCGAGGGAGGTACTGGTACCACTCCACTCTGCTTTGGTTAGACCCCATCTTGAATACTGTGTCCAGTTCTGGGCACCCCAATTCAAGAAGGATATTGACAAGCTGGAGCAAGTCCAGAGGAGGGCGACCAAAATGGTGACAGGCCTGGAAGTCATGCCCTATGAGGATAGACTTAGAGAGCTGGGTATGTTTAGTCTGCAGAAGAGGAGGTTAAGAGGGGACATGATAGCCATGTTTAAATATTTGAAGGGATGCCACATAGAGGAAGGAGGGGACTTGTTTTCTGCTGCTCCAGAGACCAGGACAAGGAGCAATGGATTCAAGCTGCAGGAAAGGAGATTCCACCTGAACCTCAGGAAGAACTTCCTGACAGTCAGGGCTGTCCGGCAGTGGAATGTGCTGCCTCGGAGTGTAGTGGAGTCTCCTTCCTTGGAGGTTTTTAAGCAGAGGCTTGATGGCCATCTGTCGGGATTGATTTGAGGGTGTTCCTGCATGGCAGGGGGTTGGACTGGATGGCCTGTGTGGTCTCTTCCAACTCTGAATTTCTATGATTCTATGATTCTATGAATCACTACTAAATTTACAGTTTTATAAATCTATGAATAGAATAGACACATGACCAGTTTTTAATGACAATCAACAGTAAAATTTGAAAACAAATACTCAGATAATAAAACATCCAATATTTGAAAGAGTAAGAGCCCTGCTGGCGCAGTGGTTAAATGCCAATAATGCAGCCACAAGGTTGTGAGTTCGATCCTTCAGGGCTCCAGGTTGACTCAGACTTCCATCCTTCCATAGTTGGTAAAATGAGTACCCAGCTTTTTGGGGGCAATTAACTAGTACATTGTAAAATGCTTAGGGAGTGCTCAGCACTGATAAACGGTATAGAAATGTAACTGCTATTGTTATAACTGCTATTGATTAAAGCCATTTTCTACATTTAAAATTCAGAAAAAAGAGGTTGATGAAATAGAATTGTCATGTCCTGTCAACAAAGTGCCAACCAAGAGAATTTTTTGGTTTGAACTGACCACATGGAACCAGTCTGTTGGTCTCTGCATCCATGAATCTTTGAATCTTTATAGCTTCTTGAAGAGATGCTTTGATTAAATATTCCTGATAACTGAAATCCTTGCATATCCTGTTGCTATCCAAAAGGCATTATAGCCTGGGGAACTTGTGGCTTTTCAAAAGTTGTTGATATGCAGCTCCCATAATCCTTCACTACAGGTTTAACAGTGTAGAGCTGGTGGGAGATGTAGTACAAGATCTATAGTCTATATAGTCTCTATCCACATCTTTCCAAGGTCCTGATTTCCCCAAACAATCATTAGGTGTTATGTCAAAAATTAACTTGGGGGCTCTCAGTCTCTTTGCTTTTCTTTGCAAAGCCACAATTAGAAGTTGTTAATATACCATGTCTTTATAGCTCTCTCTCACAATGTTATCCCCCAACCCACCATGCTAGCAATGCATCCTCATAACACAACCTTTTTGATGATGTTGGCCAGTGGAGGGAATCAAACAGGATGTGTTTAGCTATTGTCCTATAGCTGGACATGGTGAGACAGGCATCCACAGGAAACCTGGGGATTCCTTGGTAGGTACCTGCAGATAAAGTCCTTGCAGTACATCCAGTTCCCGGAAAATCACTGGATGTATTCCCATTAATTCCTCTGCCATTCAGAAACATGGAAATGGTTGGACTGGGGGTGGAGGTGGGGAGTTGTGCCACTTACAAGGTGATTTTTTTGCAGGGATTTCAGACATAGAATTCTGATCTCTGGAAAACAAAAAACACTAACTGGGATGCTTTAAGTCTGACTGTATTGTTGCCATTATTTGCTATCAAGTTGACTTTGACTTCCAGCAACCCTGCAAATAAGAGACCTACATCGTTGTAATTCACAAACAGGATGCCAGCCATTTTTTATTTTTCAAATTTTATTTTTTGAAAATTAAGAGTCTAATACTTACATGCAGATATCAAAATGATTAAGATCTCACCTTAAGCGTCCAAATTTGGATACTCTGGAAAACTCCTCTCCACCCCCATGCTTCTGGCCTACAAAACCAGTGTCTGATAGACTTTTGAGTACTCTTTCCTGAGGCTAGCCGATAGAATGAACAATTCTGTGTACCGCTCGCAAGTATGCTAATTAAAGTTTAGCTACGCTAAGCCTCCTGAATCTCTACAGTAAAATGTCTGTATTTGTGGGCTGTATATAAACAGAAATAGGGAGCTCTATCTCTGAAGCTTTTCCACAGCTGTGGTAACAGCTAAGAATATATCAGCTCACTCATATTGAAATAGTGCCTGTGGCATAAAAGCAATGGGACCCTGTTCACATGTGTTTTGCTTGCAACATGTCAAATTACTGTCATGACATAAAATAGTGTTCACCAAAGTTCCCTACCTCCCTCTGCACAATGCTGTAGGCTAAGACTTCTGCAGTCTAGGTTTGATTTACCTACCAAATGGCTTATCATTTTCTGTTAGAGGGAATAGCAGACGACATATTCAGGAGTCATTTCCAAAGCAGCAAGGTAATGCAGCAAATAGGATGATAATGGGGCTGATATTTTCTTCTCCTTTCTTGTCCATGTAAAATCTCAGCAGCCAGGGCATGAATCAAAGCCAAGGTTTCGGACATGTGTGAGCCCAGCGATGGA
Organism: Ctenosaura bakeri; assembly: GCA_948474755.1. Taxonomy (NCBI): domain Eukaryota; kingdom Metazoa; phylum Chordata; class Lepidosauria; order Squamata; family Iguanidae; genus Ctenosaura; species Ctenosaura bakeri. The sequence goes on along the minus strand of CAOLHI010002638.1, from coordinate 142,034 downwards.
AGCAAACAACAGCAGCAGCAGCAGCAGCAGCATCTATTGGTTTTGCAAGATGTATTTAGTAGAAAATCAAACGTAACAACACACAAGAGGATCATACTGAATTATATAAAGCTATATTTTACTATTTTATTTTATTTTATTTTATTTTATTTTACTCATTGTTACCACACTGTACACCCCAACTCTGTGGGGTGTGTTGTTTTCCTAATTGGACATATTTATGGCTGAAACACATGTTTGAAAGTGCACTGACTGTAAGCATGTTGCCAGATCAGGATGACCTCAGACATGATCAGGTAGTTCAGAGAGGATAAGGCAGGAAAGCTCGATGCTGATTATAATCCTTTCAAAAAGTGCAAGCTATAAGCACTCCCAAAAACAATACAAGGCAAAACTGCCCAGGTGAAGCAATCAGGGACCCTATTGTGAGAATATCCTATGGAGAACTTCCCTATTTACAACTATCTGACCAAAATATAAGAGACTGTCAGGACTCCCATCAATGTTTTGTCACCTAGAGTTAAAATAATCAGCCCATCCTAAACTCCTGTGAAAAAGCAGTTAACACTTTGTTCATGCACTCTCCTTCAGGGCAGGAAATATGGTATAAAAACCCGAGCTTCAACCTCAACAAATTGTAATACAGTGGGCACATTACGCTATATGTGGTACCTCAGACTGCCGTTCTTCCCTGCTATCCTCAGACACTGTCTGAGCCACTCTGCCTCAACCTGCTGCTTCAGGAGCAGTAATTATCACCCTTTCTATCTAATCTCTCTCTATCCAGTCTTTCTTGCCTCACTTTCTGACAGCCATATATGGTTCTTGAGAGTCTCTGATTTCTTATGTGTTAGTTCCAAATAAAACATGAGTCTTCTGTATGGTTAGTACTGGTATACACAGGTTGAAAGATCCTGCCACTACCCTCTTCTCACAGGCTTCCTTTGAGCTACTAAGGAGAAGCTGGCCATGCGGGTAGACCTCAGAGTCTCCTATCTCTTAGGGTAACGTTATAGCCGATGTTTATTCCAATTTGGGACCCAAGGCAGCTTACAGTAAAATTAAAACATCTGCAGCTAAATCCCATTTGCTACAGACATTTAAAAAGCCATTAAATAAACTATTTTATTAACTATTATTAAATGAAAATATGTTAAAACACACTAAAACATAGTAAAAAAGAGATAAAAGCACATTATGCCATATTAAAAGATCCTTCTGCCATAGTAAGTTAAAAGTTTTTCTGTTGTTGTATGTTGTCAAGTTGTTTCCAGACTATGGAAGCCTGTAAGGGATTTTCTTGGCTTCAGGCCTCCTTAAATAAAAATATTTTTGGCTGCTGGTCAAAAGAGAACAGACAGGAGACTAAATGACCCTCCCATGGAAAGGAATTCCATAATTTAGGAGCAGAAATTGATAAGGCTTTTCACTGTGTCCTCACCAAATGTGCCTGTGATGATAGCAGGATGGCAGGATGGAGTGAAATTCTGCCCTGAAAGATCTTAAAAGTCAGACAGGCTCATAGAAGAAGATTTGGGTTCATGGGGAAGGGGGTCCATGTGTGTTTCTGCTTTTGGGTTCTTCTGCTTGGGTTTGTTGAATAGTTGGCCTCTCTACATTTGGTTTATGCTTGGAGAGGAAAGTTTCCTTCTTAAGAACTGAGAAGTGATGTGCCCAAGCAGTATAAGGGCAGTAGAAAAAGATCAGGCCATCTGAAGAACCATATCACCTTCTATGAGACTGTCCAAGCTCTAAGACTCTTGGAGGAGGCTCTTTTTCAATCCCACTGCTATCCCAGGAACATTTGATAGAAACAAGGAAGAGAGCTTTCTCAGTGGGGGCTTGTAGGCCTTTTCTACACTACACTGTTATAGTGCTATTATTTCACTTTCAACATCCTGTGGAATTCGGGGGTTTGTAGTTTACTAAGGCCAAAGAGCTCTCTGGCTGAGAATTCTAAATGCCCCTCCCTAAACTGCAAACCCCAGGATTCCACAGGATGTTGAAAGTGGAATAATAGCACTATAATAGTATAGGACAGAAAAGGTGGTATACTCCATCTCTAGGGAAGCAAAGATAGCTGTTTTCTTGTTGTCCTCTAATCAGCAAGTGAAAACATTTCTGTTCTGATAGACTTTTCAGGAACTGACTGTTGTTAGGAGCTATTCACCTCCATGCTTTAACATGGTTTAATTGGCAAAATATATTAATTGGCAGATATGTTTAATTGACATAAAATATAAATTATATACACTTAGAGCTGGAAGGCCATGAGGAGAAGGGAAACTGGCTGGAAAGCAGGCCAATAATGTGACCCCAGTATGGCAAGTTCATAAGAATTAGCCAAGAAACTAATCTTTTCAACAAAAACGTAGTTGAGCTCAGAGGCAGGACAAGACTCCTGCTGTGTGCATTTCCTATGGACACTCTCCTGTCCTCCTTCCTTAGTAAATATTTTCTACCCCTTTATCCTGTCTTCAAACACAGAACTGGCATAAAAGCCTTTGTTGCCTACATGCTAAAATCGTCAATGTATTTCCTTCACACATTAAACTTCATTGTTTGCTCAGGCAAAGAACTGACAACACCTCATGCCTCCAGGGCAGGTTTTTGAGTATAAGAGACTCCGATTTTGGGTATCTTCTTAAAGTACAAGAATTTCAGGCATCCACTCTGTCACTGACTTTTTGACTGGTACTGTCTTTGGGCACAAGCCCAAGCCATCTTGTCCTTTGCTGCTTCTCTCTGGATGGTAATTATTACCTGATCCCTTCTATCTTTGCTATCTATTTTCCTCTCTTTCTTTTCAGTTAGCCTTGTTTCATTGCTTATGTGTGTGTGATGATTTTTTGTGTGCGTGTGTATTTTCCCCTAATAAAACACATTTAAGCTGAAACAATAAATCTTCTGGCTGGTCTCTTTGGCAGTGACCCAATAGCATAGTTGAAAAGATCCTGCAGTTACCCATCCTCTTGCAGCCTTCTTAATTTGAGTTAATTCCCCATGTTTACATTTAATTGCAGGTTCTGACAGAAGACCTCAAGGAGTCCCATGCTTTTGGGGTAGGTAACACTGTCTTGCTGATTTTTATCTTCTGTCATTTAATGATTTTTAAACAGTTCTAATTATATTGATTAATTGCATTTTAGAATAATTTTTATGAATTTTATTGATGTTACTGTATGTATTATTTATCTGCATTGGTTTTAGTATTTTGTAAGCACCGTTATTGCGAAAAAAAGTGGGATAAACATGAATTCATCCGCATCCTCCTGATCATTGGGTTGCCCACAAGATAAGCTGACACATTTGGTACATTTTTAACTGGTAAGCTCTCAGAATTTAGAAAGCTTGGAAGGAGGGATGGGCCAACCGAATCCTCGAATCCTCAAATCCTTGACAAGGATTTGAGATTAGCAAATCCGAATCCCTGTGCCAGAGTAGGCAAACAGAATCTTTTGAATCCACCAATCAAATAGTTTGTTGGAGACTGTGACACCTGAAAACCTGAGAGACCAGGATGCCTGAAAATCTGGGAGACTGGAATTCACAAGGGGAGATAGCAAGTAGGTGAGTTTTTCCTGTGGAGTAATAATGTCCTTTGCTCACAATTTCAGAAATTACATCTGGGGTTGTATTCTAATATATTTAAATTTAATATTTAAGTTCAGCACTATTTTCTGTGCTGAAGATCAATGGCATGTATAAATGCTGGGGTCAGAGGGTCTGACGCCTATCAGAAGTAGTGGGGCAGAGGGCAAGATCATACAGTCTCATCTAGTGATTGCCACATGTAGGCCAGTGTAGCTCCTTCCACAAAACAGTGCCTGGCTGTAAACCTGTACCTAGAATAGGATGAGAAGTGAAATGTCTGTCATGGTTTCTCATGAGTCACATGATAAACCACATGTAGCAGAAAGGAAAAATTGTTTTTAAAAATTGGCACCTCCTGGGGCCCGCCAAAGGCCTGATTGGCAGGTGGATGTGTGAAAATCACAGCATAAAACCATGTACTTCCTGGAGGCTGCCTCTGCTCACTCTGGCTGCCTGTGCCCGCTCAGCTGCCTGTGTCTGCTGGGACTGCCTGTGTCCACTCGTGCTGCCTGTCCCCGTGGCTGCCTCCCTCTGCAAGGTAATATAATTATTCTCTATTCTTTTGACTTGAGACTGGAGGGCAGGGATTGGGAATTAATTTAGACTGGAGTAGAGACTTGACTTGAAAGTCCCTTGCTGCACTTGAGACTGGACTTGAGGGTAGAGAATTGAGACTCCTCTTCTCCTTCTCCTTCTCCTCCTCCTCCTTCTCCTTCTTCTTCTTCTTCTTCTTTTTTTAAAGTGCCTTGTTGCAGGACTTAAGATTTGACTTGAGACTGCAGGGTGCAGAATTGAGACTGGACTAGGGGCTGGTGTTTTTTAAAAGTGCCTTGTTGCAGGACTTGAGACTTGACTGGAAGGTACAGTCTTCCTGAGATTTCAAGGACAGCTGAAAGATTCCTTTGCATAGCTCCGCTGCAAAGCTCTTTCATACAAAATTCTGAAGTCTGTAGTTTTACAAAGTGTCACAGACTTCTCTGCCAAAGTGTGCTGGTGCATCATGAAACTACAAACCCCAGGACCTATGCAAAGAAAATCCAGTTTTGACCTGGATTAGCTCTGTACTGTAGTATGTGGCCCTGTTTACACAGGCAGGAAAATATGAGATTAATCCACATTTTCCTGCCAGTGTAGAAAGGCCCTTCATGTCGTTTTCAGTCTGGGGAGATCCTGAGGCAAAACTATGACATTGTCCTGGCCAGATTTCTTCAGAGGGAGCTGTGCCTTTGCCCAGGCTTTTGCTAAGGCTGAGAAAGTGTGTCTTGCCCAAGATTATCCTTCTTTCCCTTGTTTTTTAAACCCTTTCTTTAAAAAAGGATTTGAAAGATTTGAGATTTGTGAGATTTGTGGATTCCCAGAACCTTCCAGGGATTCAGATTGTCCCTGAATTCTCTGAAGCTTAGTACCATTGTCATTGTGAAGAAAATTTAGTAACTCATTGATTTTAGCTTTCTTGTAGTTGTCTTTTTAGGGGAAAAAAGCCTAAAACTGAGAGAAGAAATTCCTTCAAAATATCTTCACAGGACAAAGGAACAAGAAATACTAATAAGTAGATTGTTACTTTTTTTCACCAATGTTAGCAGCTGGATTATTTTACAAAGTAAACATAGTTATACCCTTGTTTTGAAAAATAGCATGTTGCAAGTGGCATTCTTATTTCTAACGCATTGCTTCTAAACTTTGCTTGCTATACCTAACATTTTTACACATAACCTTTTTATAATTAATAAAAATTAATAAAAACAAACAAACTTTGCTTGCTTTGCATCAATTTCTCTGAATAGTAAACAGAAGTTGAAATTCATTTTTTCTTACGTAAATGATACCGAGCTCTTTCCTGTACAATGTCTCTAGTCCTCATAGCCCATGTGCAACAGACTAGCGCTATTTACTTCCTCCATCAGTCAATACCAATATCCATGTAGCTATCTGAAAGTGTAACTGTTTCCCAGGACGATCCTTGGACAAAATGCATTCTCTCTTGTGTTTTGTTAAAACAAATCAGCCCCTCTGAAGTTCATGCTGACATCAGCTTTGTGCTACGAGGGAGGTTTCTTTTAATAGGAAGATCTTAATGTTGCTATTCAGCTTGGTCCATGGGGTGCTGACCTAAGAAAGGATCCATTGAAATTAACAGAAGCAAACGAGTGCCAGAGGGTTCATCTGAGGACAGCATATCATGAATGAGAAAATCCTTAGGAGCTACTACTTCATTTGCAAACATATTTTCATTAGTGTAATTATAGGAAAGATTTTCTTGGGATTATTTGTTTATTTATTTACTTCCAGCATTTATATACAACTTTTGATGTAAAAAAAAAAAATTCCAAAACAGTTCACAATAAAAACAGGTGTTCACTTATTTTTTAAGCATTGTTAATAAATTACTTTTGATTTACTCCTGATCTTCTTTATCTTTAAAAACTGTGTTCTGTTTGTTTTAATTTGGAAGCTGCTTTGAGTCCTTGATTTGGGAGAAAGGTAGGATATAAATGGTGAGAAATGTCATAGGTATTAAGAAAATTGTGACAGGCTTTGAAACAAACTGCCTCATTGAGAACGAATAATGAGATATTTAGAAGATATCTTCATATCCTTACAATTCAATGCAAACAGAATCAATGGGAATTTGATAAATCAACACTTACACACAGCTTACATAATTTCAATGGATTCATTCTAGTAAAGATTAGCCACCACATTTAGATCATTTCTCCCACATCCTAATATGAATGACCTTTGTTCCTGGCATTAATTCTCTCATAAATGTCAGAAAGATATGTGGTTGTTCTGTTGCTTCTCCCTACTGACATCAGGCAACAGGGTAGGTGATGCTGTGCAGAAAGAGGTGGTGAAATTCTCTTTGTTCAGTGGATTTACTGTTTGCTCTAGCAAACTGAAACAATAGTCATGATCCTAGATCAAAGAGGTCACAACATAACCTTGAGAACACACAGCTCCTGACATGCATGTTTACTGGCTGGAAGGGCAGGAGTAGAGGAAGTAAAGAAGCAATGCCTTTCCTTGCAGCAGTCCCACATCTGTCCTGGTTGCTGATGTGCAACCAGGACAGATGTTGTCTGATTACCTCTTTCCCTTCAGCAAATAAATGTCCATGGAAGCACCTTAGGAACCTAATAGCGACGATGGGGATTATCGAGGACATTTCCTCTGGATTTAGGAAATAGTACCTTGCACAACATTCAAAAACAGGTAGGCACAGATATAACAAGTTATGTAGGCGTATGCCACTAACAGGTTTTTTTTTATAGCTTGTATCCTAACTTCCTCTCTCTTAAAAGAAGGGGTTGTAACATAGGCAAAAACCCTAATGAAGAAAGAGACAGAGCTTCCAACTGTCCTGATTGACAGGAACAATCCCAATTAATCTTCTGTAGTACCCCCTTTTCAGCTGCTTTTAAAATATCCCATTTTCTCTCTACTCCTTCCACTTTCCCCTTTGTCCTTGGCTTACTTCAGTTACTGCAAACTGAGTTGAAAATGTAAAAGTAATTTTTCACTCAGGCCCTTTCCGCACCAGGAAGTTAAAACAGGCCAAGGTGTCCTGTCACGGAGGTCGTCCACACCTTGGATTGGACTCGGTTCGGACTATTTACCTTAGTTCCACATCTTAGTCCAATCCAAGACGCCCCCAAGTAGTCCTCCAATGCACTAAGTGAAGACCGGAAAAATCTGGTCTTTCAATCTTCTGGAGCACGCCATTGCGTTCTTCCTCACTTGTGCAGATGCGCAGGCTCACACCAATGCGAGCCTGCGATCAGTGGAGGGCAGGCTGTGGGCATGGCCAGCATCAGCAGTTGATCCGGACCCATGAAGAACAGGAAGCTGCCATTTTCAGTCTGAGCAGTGTGGATCTACAGACCTCGCACTGCTCCGATTCGCCCTGGACCAAATGGAGGAGCCCTGCAGAAAGGCTTAAGGGAGAGTCTGTTGCTTTGAGCTAAGAAGAAGCGGTGAGTAACGGCACGGAGCGATTCACTCACCTTGTGAGGAAAGGGCCTCAGTTAACTCAGCAGGGAGGACAGAGAGAGAGAAAAAAAGGGAAGAAGGAGTGGAATTGTGCCCTTCCCAGTAGGCAAAAGCAAACAATTACAACTTTTCTTAGTTTATGTGTTCTTCTTCATTAATAACTCTTAGCATTGTGACCACACTCAGGTGTAGCTTGGCCACAAGGATCCTAATTTTCATGTGTGAAATGTTGGAAGGTGCTGTAGCCTTAGTCAAAGAATTTCCCTCTGGGTTGGATTTTTGTTTATGGCAAAGATGGGCAATTGCTTTGGGTCAATGGAACAGTATCTATCCCTGGGGTCATTTGCCTCCTAAAATAGAAGTTGATGGAAGTCAACCATTGGTTAAAAAAAATTAAAAACTCTTGTAGGGAGACCCTGCAATTTCATCTTATCTCCCTGTTGTCAGTTTAGCTGTGTCACAAAACCACAATTTAATTTGTTGAAGGCTTGATTGAAAAGAGACCAACAGCATTAACAATGGGATTGTAAGGTGGCTGGGTATTATACAGCAAAATTGTTGGATTATTTGCAAAGTGTGAGTGTTGGATTATTGTCAAAATCCTACCAAAGGTAATATAAGTGATAATATACAGTGGCTACAGAGCCAAGAAGAGAAAACCCATCACTGGGGTGATGGTGGTGGGGAAGAGGACTGAAAAGAAAATGTCAACTTGTGCAAAGCACATGCTTTCTTATTTGCATGCATAGATGTTAGAGACACATCCCAAAAAGCTGGATGCCAGTCTCACACTTTGGAAGTTGACCCAGTTTGTCTGAATTTATTTGAGTTTGTCCTATTTGACTTAGATCCTGAACCTGAGTAGAGATTTAGAGATCAAAGTTTGTGCCTTCCATTGTGACTTTTGCTGAAAAAATAAATGGTCATTACTTTTTTCTGTTTGTCAGAACTGAGTGAAATGTGCATGCACAGAAGGGCAATATATTTGTCAAACTGCAGAAAAATAGATATGGTTGTGTGTGCTATGTATAATAGAGAACAGGAAGAGAAAGGCTGTAGGTACAGTAACTGTAATTTATGTACCGGAGAAAAAGACTTGGAGCCAAAAGATTTATCCGCCTTTCTTCTTCACCGCTGCCCAGCCCTGGAAAAACTGCAGTCAGTAGCGTAGTGTGCATGTCTGTGCCTTCAAGTTGCCTGTTGACTTTTGGTGACCCCATGAACTTCAAAGCTTTTTCTTATGCAGAGAATACACAGTTGTGCTTTGCCATTTTGTTCCTATGAAACATAGCCCAGAGCACCTAGTATTCACTGGCAGTCTCCCATCAATTACTAACTAGAGCTGACCCTGCTTAGCTTCTTCCTTTAGGGTATTGAGGTGGAGTCCCATTATAATCTACTGCTTGAGTCTGCTTCCTTAGGGTCACCAGGTCAGGACTATCCTAATATCTGAGATTTTGGCACCAAAACCTGAGACTCATGGACAAATCCTTGTAATGTCGCAGTTAGTGGGCCCTCATTGTGTTCCAAGGGTGATATTACAAGAAGCAGCCTCTGGTGATGTCATTAATCATTATGCGTTAAGCATAAAATACAACGGCATAGATAATATCATTAAAAAAAACCCAAGTCTAACAAATGAGAACTATATAGATGCATATATTTTTTAAGAGAACACTCTTGTCTTGAGATTCCTCCCCTTGCTCTAGGAATGGAGAAGAAGCTCCAGACCCTGAGACACAGGAATACTACTTACTAGTGAATGGACAATAGTGCTTACTCTCTCTAATGATTGGGCCAGCCTTATCAGAAACACAAAAGATTGCAGCCTAACTATTTTACTATGTAAAAGTCAAAGTTTGTCTGTTTGTCTGTATGAGGCGAAGACCTCATATGATTGGCTGCCTAAGAAGATTCTATGGAATCCTGGGGTTTGCAGCTTAGGGAGGGGCCTTTAGGATTCTCAGAAAGAATGCTCTTGGGTAAAATGTGCCTGTCTTGAATAGGCCAGTTGCTATGGAGATGAGGCCTAGCACCAAGGAGGAGGGCAGTGTATTCCCTCAGGAACCCTACCTCTGTATGTTAATAAATCTGAATACAGATTGGCTTGGGGAATATGGACAAGACAGTTTGGGGAATTAGTGACACAGGATCTCAAATCTTTCTAACAAGTACTACCTATGAGAAAATAAAATCCCAGGCAATGCTGGGTATATATGCTAGTTTTACATATAGGCAAATGTGTCATTGAGATGTATTTGCAGGGAAGTTATGGCTAGCTGCAGCTCCCTATTGATGGTGCTCTTGATTAGAATTGCCTCTGTGCAACATTATGAAATGGCCTATAGAGTGAGTGAAGCAGAAGACCTTGTCACATATCAAACATGCTCATAGCACTTTGCTTGGATTAGTGATGGTACCCACAAACCTCACAGGATAGAGTTGTGTGAAAAAGTTGCAGGCTCAAGGCTTTAATTCAGTAATAATCAGTTTGCTTTTTTTCTTTAATGTTAAACCCCTATTTGACAAGGACCATGCCAAATTACACATTAATATGTAGAACAGGTTTAGAGATATTTTAAATTAAATTTTAAAATTCAGCTTCATTCTTTTCTGACATAATGCAGTATGAGGATTACATGTATCTGCAGGAGATTAACTAATTGGAAATAAAACATTTGGCAATGTTATTAACACAGGATGATCAACTAAAATACATATTCACAGAAAGATTAGGCCATTAGTTGTGCAGCTATAATACAAATTATAGATAGAATAACAAGAAAAAGAATGTGAGCGATTTGATTTCAGAATCAAGGGCAGGGTCAGAGATGTGAAGTAAATGCATGATACAGAAGCATGAATGTAGCCTTGTAAGAATACAGAAATATAGCATTAAAATGTTGAAATGTGACAGCCCAGATTTTCATCTTCCCAATAGTAAGAGTCTTTCTATCATCTTAGCAGCATTGTCTTGCTTCACATGGTGCCTTTTCTTATTCTATACAGATCCTTTTATGGTGCTTTGGTTCTCCAGCACTAGCTGAGTATCATCTCTCTTGGCTGCTTGCTTGTTGCTTATTTATTTATTTGAAATATTTTTTATTGCCTCTCACTCTACCAGGGCCCTTGAGGCTAGCGTGAGGGATAAAAATATTTAAAACATTAAGTACACAAAGGAAAGCATTTTAACACAGACCAACTTTTTGAAACAATTTTCAAAATCACCGTTAAAACAGCCAGACCAGCCACTCCTAGTTTTAAGGACCAAACACTGTTGTAGGCCATTTCCACACAACGGCACTGTCCTAGCATGGGGACACATTGCTGCTGGTCTACAAGTCATGCTTTCACATGATGTCAACACAGTCCCACTGACCACTCATCCCCACTCAAAACTGCATTTCAGACAGTTAGATAGAAGGAGAAATACTAGTATTAACAGAAAAAGAAGATTTCGATGTTTTAGTGAACCTTTCCAATAAAATTTACAGAGCTGGGAAATTTGGCTATGGTCAATTTTTATTACATTACGCAGCAAAAAGAAAATGGCAAAGTTTGGAGAACAATAAGCTTAATGACCCATATGTTTAAGATTTTTTTCCAAAATAGCGGTAGCATTTATATGACATGTGACGAAAGAGTGGGAGACAAACAATGTGGAATCACAGGAGGATTTGGAATAAGGGAAGTACTAGTTTGCTCACATGTTCTTTGGAAAATATGCCATGACATAAGCATGGATGGATATGCTTGCACTGTTGACTATCAGAAAGCTTTTGACAAAGAACAAATGACAAGTTAATAGAGCTGGTAAACAAATCTTTGTTCAAGAGATAGTCATACAATTGGAAATCTATATTGGCAACAAAAAAGCTGCAATAAAAGTTGAAGATCTGGATGACAGAGGACACAGGAATATGTAGAAGAGTCTGAGAAGAATGTATACTTTCATCATTGCTTTTTAATTTGTATTCTGACAACACTGGCATACTGTATGTTGGACCACAGCAACCTCCAGAAGCAGAGATGTGTTCAAGAGCCCCCCCCAACCCAATCCTTAGAGGAAGTGCAGCCCCATCTAGAATAGACTGAGATCCCAATTTGGTTTTCCTGCTGACCAGCAACACTTTCATCTTGTCTAAGGCCCTTTCTGCAATGCACCTTTTCATGGAGCTGGGGTGCGGGGCTCGGGTGAGCAGCCTCCAGCGAGAGGCTCTCATGTCCCGGTTCCTTCAGCTCTGCAGCTGCCACCTGCTCGTGCGAGACCCCCACCTCTTCCTTCTGCAGTACAGCCTGGGAGTTTCTCAGGCTGCGCTGGGGCAGGAAGCGCGAGTGCCACAGCTCTGGAGCTCCACACACACGGCAAGTGCACGTGGGGCCCCAGAGCAATGTGCAATCGTGCACCATTTTCGGCTCAAAACTGAAAATGAAAAAGTGCGCTAGTGGTGCCTGCCAGCCCCTGGAGCATTGCGCAATTGTGAGTGCATTGTGTGGACCTCTCCTCACATTAGCATGACGCTCGCGGGGCCCTTTCACATGGCAAATGCAGTACAAAAAGGTCTTGGATTAAGCCTCAGTCTGTTCACCCACATCCAGTCCTTTACTGCTTCCAATTGAGTCCTACCCAGTGGTGGAGCTTGACGTGTATGGAGGGGGGTGAGGGGGGGCTATGGCAGGAGGGGCGTGGTCACTGGATGTGGGGGCATGGCTGCAGTGCATGGGGGCATGGCTATGGGCTGGGACACCTGAGAAACATTGCTGCCTGGGGCAAAATTGCCCCTCCGCCCCCCTGTCCCTACGCGACTGGTCCTACCACAGTCTTCTTAGCATCAGTTATAACAGAGTGACAGAGCTGAGTATCATCAGTATGATGATGACATGCAAGCCTAAAGTTCCAGATGACTTCTCTCAGTTGCTTTGTATAGATGTTAAGAAGCATAGAGGGCAGTATTGACCCCTGTGGAACATCACAGGCTAGTGGCCCAAAGGCTGAATAACAATCCCCCAGACCAACCTCTGGGAACATTCAGCCAAGAAAGACTGGAACCACTGCAAACCAGTGCCCCCAGTGCACTGAATTACCCAGAAGGATAAAATGGTTGATGGTGTCAAATACCACTGAATGATCCAGGAAGACTAACAGCGATGCACTTCCCCTGTCCAATTGCTGGTGTAAGTCATCCAGCAAGGTAACCACGGCTCTTTCTGTCTCATAACAAGGCCTGAACCCAGATTGAAATGGATCTAGGTAATCCATTCCATCCAAGAAAGCCTAGAGCTGTGATGCTACCACTCACTCAAGGACCTTACTTTGGAGAGGTCAAAGACTGGCCAATAGTTACCTAAGGAGGTGGGATCCAACAAAGATATTTTCAATGAAGGTCTTACAATTGCTTCTTTTAGCAAGGTTGGAACATAGCCTTCCTTCAGAGAAGCATTTAAAATCTCCACCCCACAATTAGCCAATCCTCTGGCAGCTTTAATTAGCCAGGATGGAAATAGGTCTAACAGAGAAGTGGTTAGCCTCACCTCTTTAAGCAACTTGCCCACATTATCATGTTGAATAATCTGAAATGAAAATCATCCATCAAAACCAGACAAGTATGACCTCAGTTTCCTCCCCAGACTCCACCTTCAATGTGGGGTCCAAGTCAGAGCAAATCTGAGCAACTTTCTCTTCAAAGCATTTAGCAAATTTGTCGCAGCACTTTTCTGAGGGTTCCTCCTCAGCAGCCTGAGGTCTAGAATATAAAAATCCTTTAACAACCCTGAACAGTGGTGCTGGATGAGACTAAGGTGATGTAATAGAGGTAGCAAATAATCATTTCTTTGTAAAGTCAAAGGCTTTCATGGCTGGAATCCATAGGTTGTTGTGGGTTTTCTAGGCTTTGAGGCCATGTTCTGTTAGTATTTTCTCCTGACGTTTTGCCTGCATCTGTGGTTGGCATCTTCAGAGGATCCGGGGGCATGGAAGTGAGACAGAGTATATGTACTTGTGTAGTTCCATGTGGGAGGAAGCAATTTGCATGTGTTACAGTTGGCCTGTTTGATGGCCTGTTGTTAAATGGGATATCCCCCAGGGTTGTATTGTTAGCCAGGGGATATAGATATCAGTGCATTAAGTAAATTAGCAATCTATTGTATTGTTTCTTTGCTGCCACAACTGCTGCAAAGTAGGTTCTAAAATGTGCCTTAACCTGTGCTCAGTTGGCTTCATCCTGAATCTTTCTTCATTGTCACTCTAGTTGTCTTCCCAAGGGCTTCAATGTCCTGAGCTCCTCAGAAAACCAAGCAAGTAATGCATTAATAAAATTGTCAACTATGGTAGATGGAAACATCCACCAGAGCATTCAGGAATCCTTCTGGATCCATTAATCTATGGGAATTCACCATTTTAATAGGCCCACAACCCCTGCAGAGCTTAAGAGTCCCAGGAAATCTAAACCTTATCAGGTAGTGATCTGTCATAGACAATGAGGCTGTTTCAAAATCCTTTACTCCCAGACCACCATTGTCCTGATCAACAAAAATAAGATCAAGAGGCCTGCAATATGAGTAGGGACAGATATCGATTGAGACAGGCCCATGGTTGCCACTGAAGCCATGAAATCCTGGGCTGGCCCTGATGAGGGTACTTCTGCATGGGTGTTAAACACAATATGTTTGGAGGAGATTAATGCCACCTCCAAGACCACCTTTAGCAGCTCGGGCATGGAAACAGTTGGGCTGTGGTGTGGACAGTGCACCAACAGAATCCCCATTCTGTCTTATTGCCCTATTGCCAAGTGTATATACTCAGACCTTTGAGATTATCAGATAGGGTATCTCAACTGGGGAATGGACTCACAGTAGATCTCAGTGACTTCTCCTCCTCCTCAACCATCCAGATTTTGGCTTTTGCTGCATCTGGAAAGCAGCAGCACTTTGTGGTCTGATAGAGTTCTATTAGAGTAACCAGGAAGCTGTTGGTTGGATGGTTGCAAAAGGTCAGAAAAGCTAGAGCTGTTTATTAGATAAGTCTATACCTTGCATGTTAGTCTAAAGAAGGGAAAAGAAACTGATGGGGGATTTGAGAGCTTCATGTAGTCCATGGGCTACACCTTCCCCACTCTCTTTTCCACCACAGGATTATAGCACTATGTTGCCACAGCAACATCCTGTTGAATTCTGGTACCTACAGTTTAGGAAGAGATACTTAAAATTTTCAGACAGAGCAATCTACTGACTAACCAAACTACAAGTCCCAGGATTTGAGAGGATACACCAATGGAAATAAAAGTGAAATCATAGGCTATAACTATGTAGTGTGAAAGGGCCTCAAATCTAAAGTAAATCAGTCATGGGATCTTTCTTCTTGTCCAGACAGCAATAGAGATAAGATCATCAGACAGGCTTATGTGGACCAGATCAAGTAGTCCTAGTTACAAAGTAACAGTTACAAGGAAGGTTTAAGGAAGTATTTTGTGTCAAAGCAAGTGGCCTGTCACAGAAGTGCAGGCCCACTGTAGAAAGTATTCAAGTATTGAGTGAATGAGTGCCATCTTACATTTGCAGATTTACAGGCGGTATTACAGGAGAGTAGTTTTCTCTGTCAGTAACCACAAAGAAAGTTGCATGAATGGTGTGATGAATCTGTGCTTAGTGGAAAAAGCCACCAGATATCATAAGTAAACATCCTGTAAGATGGATTTCCAGAAAATAGAAGGCAGCGGTCCCAGAAGGTATTTGGAGAAAGTACGATAGCCTAAATACCCTAAAGGTACCAGATCCTACCTTATCTTGAAACCTAAGCAGGGTCAGCTCTGGTTAGTACTTCAATGGGAGACTTCCAATGAATATCAGCTGCTGTAGATCATATTTCAGAGGAGAGAACTGGCAAAATCATCTCTGGGTATTCCTTGCCAAAGAAAACCCCATGAAATGCATGGGGTCGCCATAAGACAAGAGGAGACTTGAAGGCACACGCACATGCCCAGGAGAAACCCAACCCAATCTCTGTTTCCCTGGTAACTACAGAATGGAGCACATCTGTTATTATGCTTGATGCCAGAGCAAGGAGGGGTAAATAAGAACTCTCACATCTGGTCTATACATGCAATAATTCTCCCATCTGCCCTCTTCCCCAGCATTAACCACATATAGTCCTTTTAGAGAGCAACAGTAGGCCCAGCATTACATCTGCCCCAGCAGTGGCAGAGCTTGGAGCGTATGAAGGGAGGGGCCAGGAGGCAGGGCTATGACAAAGGGAATGTGGCTACAGGGCGTGGGTATGGCCACGGTGTGTGGGGCATGGCTACGGTGCATGGGGACATGGACACAGTGCAAGAGGTGGAGCTACAAGCTGGGATGCCCCACCAAAAAGTGCCACTTGGGGCAAACTGTGCCCCTCGTCCCCATGTTCCCGCATGACTGTGCCCTAGCTCCCATAAACAATGTGGGTGGCCCTGCAAGACTTATCGGGGGTTGGGGAGAGTCCCTAAAGGTATCTTTGTCCAGGGTACTTTTTATCTTAGGGTAGGCCGTATTTATTTGTTTGAGAAGTTGGGGGGGAAGCAACTGAGGAAAGGCTTCTAGAGGCCTAAAAATGGGGAGAGGACTCATCTGTGTCTCCAAACATGACAAAGTGGCACGTAAGTCCAGTCAAAGACCTGGGGAGTACTTTTGACAATTGAGAGCAAAACATTTTTTGCCCTCTGACATTTTTTGGGGGGTGGGATGATGTAGGACATACGATGGCATAAAAACAACCTGAGGGAGTACAATTTGCTCACTCTTGGTTCAGATGGTCTGCAAAAAGTAGTGAATACAGTAATGTGAAATCAGTAATGACCACAGTCTAAAAGTCAATAGTAGAAAAATCAAGTTTGTAGTAATTTGTAAAAGACAAACAGGTTTCAGTTTGCAAAACCTGAGCAAGGCTGGTGATAGCAGGGTAACACGAAGGTCTCTCATTCACAGAGTCAAAATCAACTTGAACACAGTTAACAACAACTATAACTACAACCACAACAACACACAAATGGCCCAAGAAATATAGTTAAAAATTCCAAACAAAAGCGTGGCACGTGTTGACAAATACAATATGTAATCCAGTTGAATGAGCAGTGAATTATAATCAAGCAATAAAAGTTAGCACAGAGATGGCCCAAGATAGCTTTTTAAAGATATAAAGTGGAACGTGGAAGAAAAATGTTAAATTAATGTTGAACGTGTTCATTGTACAGTGTTTTGTATTCTCAGTTCTAACATACAGCATGGAATTGTGTGGACTTCAACACAAGCTACCATAAAAAGGTCAGAAACATCTGAAATGAGTGTTGTAAGATGTTAAGAATTTCCTGGACTAAGACGATAAGCATGAACAAGGGAATGTTCAAAAATATATCAGAAATTTAAAAGCACCTAAGATGCAGACAACTAGAACATTTTGATAACAGAATCAGAAATGGAAATTGTTACAGCTGATTTCAAGCTACAAAATAACTGGAAAAGAAGTATAGGTCCTTTCCACATGGGATCATTACTGCGGATTACTGTGTTGTAGCGTGGTATTGTTCTGCACATGAGAGCGAAATAGCCTTGCATTATTCCAACATTATTCCATCATTTTGCATGGAATCCACTCTTAATGAGTCACCATGCGGTGGGAAAGTGTGGTATTTGAAAACTGGAAAAAAAATCTGATTCACATTCTGATGTTGAATTAAATTCAGTTTTTTGCAGTGATGTGGAAACATACATCCGCATTGTGCACTGGTGGGCAGTGGAGGGCGGATTGTGGGCTGGAAGTTCAGCTCTATGTAGATACACAGAAATGGCATCACCACCACCCAAAAAAAACAGCCAATCGGGGCCACCGGGGTGGGGTGAGGGGAGCCAGGGGAGTGGCCAGTGACGAGGTGGTATGGATGCACAAACTCATGCTCCTGCACAGGAAAACACTTGAACTTGGGGTGTGTGCAGAAAACAATGAAGGAAAACCACATTATTTAAATTCGCAACGACATGGCGCGAACGATTTCTTGCACTTCGTGTAGAAGAGCCCATAGAAAGAAGTTGGTTGAAAAATCTTAGGGACCAATTTCACAGACATGACACAGCAGTCACATCCAAGGACAATTTAGTTATAGAGTCATAGGGTTGGAAGGGGCTCCCTAGGCCATTGAATCTAACCTCCCACTCAGTTCAGGAAAATGATGATAACCAACCTCTAGCAGAGGTTGTAATGAAAAGGAGGAGAAAGTACAAGCAGGTTTGTGTTGGAAGAAATTTAAAGTTGTTGTTTATTTCAAGAATTAGGAAAATGTGGCCTCTGACACTTTTCTGTTGCCCTCACAAAGCCACAAGTTGCCCACACTTGGTTTATTTCCATCTCTCTGGTTTTTACTGCAGAAATTCGTGCACCTGTTGCGCATGTTCTATGGCTATTTTTTGCATTCTCACACACTGCCTTCTACTTGCAAAGCCCTCAGAGGGGCATCCAACATAAGGAGAGCTCTGTTAGATCAGACTGAAAGCCAACCTAGGGCTTTTCCGCACTTTGGGGGGAAAATGGGGCAGTCCATTACTCACTGGACTGGCACGTCTCCCCCAACGATCCACACTGATCTGGAGCAGCGCGTGCCCATGCTACACATTCTCCAGGGATGAAAATGGAGGCTTCCGGTTGGTGGAGGATCTCCACCAACCGGAGAAGCTCGCCAGCCGGAAGCCTGCCCTCAGAAGATCTGCAGCCTCGTGCTGGCGCAAGCCTGCAGACCTACACATTAGCACAGCGATGGACTGGGGTGCGCTGTGCTATTGAAAGACCTCTTTTAATTGTTCTTTCAATAGCACAGTGAACCACCAGTTCTGGTCGTTCCAGAGTGGGCTGAAGTCCGGACATACGTTAAGTAGTCTGGACCCAGTTCGCCCCCATGTGCAAACGTCCTCGCTGGAGGACGCCTTGCCCTGTTTTAAAAATAAAATGCGGAAAAGGCCCTAGACTAGCATTGTCTTCACACATGGTCAACCTTTTTCTGAGAGGAAGTCCACAAGGATGACATGATTTCTTTTCTTTCCATGATTGTGCTCATCAGCAACTTATCAACATAGAAATACTGACTAGAAGGAATATACATCCATCATAATAAGTAGCAGGTTGGAGGTGAGCTGGAAAGGCAAAAAAAAAGAAAAAAAGTGTTGGTTATTTATATTTAATTTGTTATTAATGTATTTGAACTTTGGGAATCCAGATGCTTGTGGGATTTTCTGCATCATGTGCCAAAACAATTTGGCTTGCTTTGAGTGCTGTGTTCCTTGACTTGAGTGGGTGGGGCGGGCACCATTTTCTACTCTTGGGGCTGCCTTAGAACAGTCAACAATAGCAGATGAGCTATCTCCCATTTAGTGGTGGATCTCACTTCTTGAGCTATTCTTAGAAGGACCGGGCACAGCTGCTGCTGTCAGAAAACAATGCCGCAAAATAAGAGTAGGACAGAAATGACAGAGAGATACACTCTTTCTATGTTCTTCTCCAAAATACTATGATTGGTTTTTTTTAAAGGAGAAATGTGATAAAGTCATACCCTGGTTGGAAGCTACAGCTGTTAGTCACAGAATGACACTTCCTCCTTGCCTCCTTCCCAGCACATACACTGCTAAGCTTTTCCATTTATGGACAGCTTAGAGTCTTCTGTAAGAAGTCCAAAAATGTATCAAGTTGGCAAGAAAGGGCACACACACACACACAAACCTGTCAGCATCCCTGAGATAGTTGCAGAGCTTCAAGAGAAGCCTGTTTTGCCTTGGGCTGCTCTGAATCTGAGGTACCTTGTGTTTTGAGGCACTCCAAATACCAGAGATTTGTGCCTTGTCTTTTTGTCTTTTGCACATTTCCAAGATACAGGTACTTCATCCATAGTTAGGCACTCTTCTGCACATTGCAACCAGTTCATAACACTCACACATCCTTCCACATATTCTTCTGATTACACACTCTTTCTTGTACATCCATCTGCTCACAATCCTTCCTATTTATCCCAGTGATCTACTACTCTTTATGTGTAGACTATCTGACTTAGCAGTTGATCAATGTTAATGTTGCTGCCTCTGCTCTTTGTACTTCTTTCTGCCAAGATCTCATTTCTCCTCAGGCCTTCTGTGCTGACATTTTCTTAAAAAAACAAAAACAAAAAACTTCTGAGTAGTTGCATTGTTTATAAACCATTTCATGACACCTATGCAGCAGAGAGAGTGGCTAAGGAGCATTCATTTCAGTCAATCGAAGCTAGAATTCTCACAGATAGTAGTTACAGAATCTTCAAGCAATGATGAAGCATACGTTTATCACTTCTTCTTTTTGTTTTATTGGTTGTATGCGATTTTTGGAGGGAAAATTGACAAGCCACTATTTTCTGGCAAATTGGCATGTTCTGTACTTTAATTTGATTCCTCGTTTGTCTCTGTACAACCAGAGCTTTGCCCTACCCAATTATCCAAAGCTGGCTTTCACTTCAAAAATAGATATATAGATTTCCAGAAACTGCAGCTAGAAATATTAAACTGCATACAACCATATACCTCTGTTCAAGGACAAGCTTGCTATAAAAACTCAAAAGTTATTCTTTCAACCCAGCAGGCACCCTGTCATTGCAGGAAGAGAGGCTGTCCCTGAGCCCTTTGTTGAATTTCTCTGAGTTCTTTCAGAGTCAAGCTGTCCCTTCCTAAGGAGAGGGGTGCATGAAAAAGAAAGAAGCAGTATGTGGCACTCCTTGTGGTATTTTCTAATGTTTTAGCTGTCCTTCCCTGTTAGCATATTAGTGGCTGGTTAGGGATGAAAAAGAAACTCATATTAACTACAGTTCGTGGTCTGCAAAACTACTAATAAAAGTACACACAAATCTTTTGTTTTCTCAGCATCAGGAGGAAACTGGAAGTGTCAGATTCCCTTCTTTTCTCTTTCCTTTTAAAATTATATGCAAATAAATGCACAGAACTAATAGTGCATAGTTGAAAAATGCACAGAAACATGTTTTAGTGTGAAAAATGTGTAAAAATGCATTTCAGTGAGAAAAAGAGCCTATTTTATGAGACTTCTGTATCAAAAATAAGGACAGATTTCCATGTGGGGAAAAAATGTCTCACACATTAATAAAAAAAGGGCTGGAAGAAAATGCGGGTGGGCTTGAGGGAAATGCCACATGACTGAGAAATTTTCACATCACTAGTGGTAGAACTATATTTTGTTTCTGTACTACCAGAGCTTTGCCCTACCCAATTATCTAAAGCTGGCTTTCACTTTGCTTTTTTCCTGCATAGCAGGGAGTTGGACTCAGTGGCCCTTGTGGGCTCTTACAGCTGTATAATTTTCTTACAAAAGCTGCTCAGGAAAAGAAGTGACAACATCTTAGCCAGTGAGATGAGTCCCACAGCAGTTTGTTGAGGGGAAGTATATCCCACTCTCTGATTTGAGAATATAGCCCTTCCATAAGTTAGCCTACTTCTGTATGTACATTCAGCAGGTCACTACTAGATGCAGTTGTACTATGTACAGAGACATAAGTTCTATGGGTCTGTGAAGGTGGGATCCTCATGGGTTTATTTGACCTCTTTTCAGCATGTATGAAAATGCTCCTTCATATCTTGTTGTGGTTAGAGTGGCCAGACTGAAAGCTAGAGAGGATTTCTGTCCCTTTAATTATTATATAAAAGAGAGAATTTTGGCAGATGTTGATTTTCATGCAAGAAGAAAACAAGCAACACAAGCTGAGATTCCTTCTTCTACATAATCATTAAAGGTGTATGCCCTCTCTCCATAGCCAGTGTGATATAGTGGTTTGAGCACTGGACTACAGACCCTAAAGACCAGGGTTCAATTCACCACTCAGCCATGGAAACCCCCTAGGTGACCTTGGATGCATCAGACACTCTCAGCCCCAGAAAACTCTATGATAGGTTCACCTTATGGTCACTATAAGTTGGAAATGACTTGAAGACACACAACAACAACAACAACAACAACAACAACCTCTACTTTTCAGTCTGTCAGTTCTATGTGGGATGTGTATTCATATCTGTATGTACTATGTTTGGTTTTAATAAAGAAACACATACTATCCTGAGATCCTATGATGTGGGCAGGATATAAATATTTTAATAAATAAATATTATCTGGTATTTCTCTGCATATGTGCTATGCCATTCCCCCATCTCTCTCTCTCTCTCTCTGTCTCTCTCTCTCTCTCTCTCTGCCTCTCTCTTATTCGGTCTCTTCACCTAGCTTTTCCTCTGTTTTTTGCCAAATTTGCTTCAAATCTGGCTAGGGACTGGCTTTTGAGAACCGGATTGCTCATAGCAACCATGCTTTCCAAGTTAGAATTCTTAAGGTACTGATTCATCCCCAGAGGAGGAGGAGTGGGGTGGAGTTGGCTGCAATCCTAATCAAATCACAAACACAGAAAAGTCTGTATTTTCTGATGGATTTTGTTTTGTTTTCACACTGGGAAAGGGAGTTAGGGAAAAGAGCATTTAAGACCTGCATGGAACATGTTGTATGGAGCATTTTTTTTTCCTTCTTCAAATCATTCATTTTTATTGACCCTGCCCTCTGTGTAAGTCAACCCACAGAGAACCTTAGGCACATGGCCAATATTTTTTGTTTGAGTACTTTTCAACACTGAAGCTTTCAACAACTCTGTACTACAAGACTGAAGCAATTTGTAAACCAGTTTAGAGTTTCTCCTGTCTCAGGAGCTGTTAGAAAGTAGAATTTGTTTTCACACACTCCTTATGCTCCAATCTAGAGGTGTTACTGTGAAGAAATGCAAGGTTTTGTCAGGTCTTTGTTTATAATAGATTGGCAGTATTACCAATTGCTATGGACACGTCACTGTCTGGTAGGGTGTGTGTGTGTGTGTGGTATGTAAAATGGAGTGGGATAGGAAGGAACAGTTTAAATGGCTTCCTCTCCACAGATTTATGGCTGTATCCAAAAAGGTTCTTGGTGACATTCATTTAGCTTTCTGTCATCTTGATGATGGGCAGTTCTGTTGGGGAATTTGAGATGATATTCTGGAATATGAAAATGGACTACTGCTAAAGACCCCTTTGTGCTTGCTTGTCAGCTCGTTTTTTTGTGAGACTAGATGCACCCATTTTATGACCCTACTCCAAGGTAGTAATTGGTGGTATGGAAAATGATTGACTTTGGGCCTTTCTGCACTACAGTGTTATAGTGCTATTATTCCACTTTCACCATCCTGTGGAATTCTGGGGTTTGTAGTTTACTGAGGCCAAAAAGCTCTCTGGCTGAGAATTCTAAATGCCCCTCCCTAAACTGCCAACCCCAGGATTCATAGGATGTTGAAAGTGGAATAATAGCACTGTAACAGTGTAGTATGGAAAGGCCTTATACAACCACCAGTTTGTTAAAGCAGTGCCATTCACACAGCCAAGAGGGCAACATCCTTGACTTGCTTTCAGAGGCCATCATACTAGAACTATAAAAATTATATTACTTCCCAGTTTGTTTCTGGTCTCAACATTATGTTTAGTAAGAATGCTTGTTACAATATTTTTCCCTGTTGCTTACAAGCAATTTCCCTCTTTGAAATGCTGCTGTTTTTAAATGGATCTAATGGTTTTGTGTTGTTTTATTGAGACAATGTTTTTCTTAGAGCTGTGAGCCACCTTGAGAAGTTCTATAATGGAATCAAAGGAAGAATATAAATGTTTTAATACATACATACATACAGACACGCATACATGCATACATACATATGTTGCTTAAGACAGATTTCTAGTTCACCAATGCATGGGTAAAAGCATTTGTGAGGACCTTTAGTTCTTTACACATGCAAGTATATGTCTGATTCCTGGAAAATGGGCATGTGAACTTATTCCATTGAAAAGCCCAGAGTTTGTGGTGATGTGCCTAGATATGTGTCTGCCTATGATGGTATGGTGTGATGATTTACTATGGTGCTCTCACCATAGGGAAGCATACACATACCTAATCTCAAATGAATACTGATAGCCATTCTGCATGGTTAAAAAATACTATGACACATTATATGAATGGATGGATAAATAAATATTATCTTTCCATCTCAGATTGTCTGACAGATGCACTGAAAGTTTTTCCTTTAAAAAATTCTGTCAAAGAAAAAAGTGTCATCAGTAGTCAGTCCTCCAGCAAACCTCACTATGACAACTAAATTATCCCCCATAAATTATGTGGCAAATTTTATTCCCATCTTTTAAGTAATAACAAGAGCAGGGTGGGGAGGAGGGCACCCATTTTAAACATATGCTATGAGACAGGCCAAATCACAGAAAAAAAAAAAACTCAAGGTATACTTAGTGATGATGCACTATTCCCAAAATATTTTCATAGTGTTGAAATTAATCATGCAGCATATGTCAAACAGTACATGATTGGTGGTTGTTATGGTTATCTCCTTAAATATGGCCACAGTCCAGCATTTCCTAAGCTCGCACCTGTATGCTTCTGCATACACTGGATTTTCTGCACCTCCTCTTTTGACTGAAAGAGACTTTTTGAGTAAAATTGCCCATCTGCTAAGATGAGAGCAATCCACCCATCCAACAAGGGAACAGGAAGGTGTCAGTGGCAGTATAACAAGAAAACAGCAGCTGGAAAGTACTCCAATCAAGTGCCAATCATGGAGGACTAGACAAATAAAGGAAGGATGTGAGTAGTAAGTGTTAAGGCAATTGGAATAGGTTTGCTCGTAGAGGTAAACAAACTTGCTTGTTTTTTGTTTTTGTTTTTTGCAAACAGAATTGGTTAGGCATAAACACTTGCAACCAGATCATACTCCACTTGAATCTGCACATATCTCTCTTCCATTGCATCCTGCTCCTTCTATGGCTGCAATATTTACATTGGGTAAGGAGAAGATAGTATGCAATTGGAGTACACATCAATGAAAATTCAGTTTGGAACCTAGGTCAGATATGTGATCAGTTCAGTCTGGAACCTGAATAGACACTATGCTTTTGTTAGGATTCAAGACAGACCACATTTCATTTCCCCAGAATTTGGATATCTTTCCCTTGATTACAATGGTCTCACACACACACACACACACACACACACACACACATACCTGCAACTTAACTTTGTTTTGTGGCGGAAACTGATGAAATTTGCAGACACAGTAGCATCTTCTGAAATCATATAGAGTCTCTGCTTACTGTGTTTGTTTTTAAGCAAAGATAATTATAACTATGGCCATTTCTGCACTACACTCTTATAGCGCTATTATTTCACTTTCAACATCCTATGGAATCCTGGGGTTTGCAGTTTTGGGAGAGGCCAGGTGGCACCTCCCAAAACTGCAAACCCCAGGATTCCATAGGATGTTGAAAGTGGAATAATCGTGCTATAAGAGTGTAATGCGGAAATGGCCTATAACTTTTCTTTTTCAATTTAGGGACTATCTGAATAGAGTGGGCTGCTTCAGCTTTGAATGTGGACTTTGTCCTAAACAAATGCACAACCAAAACAGTGGTGGACATTATTTAGGGGATTTTTGATTGAAACCTTGAAAAAAACCTCAGATTTGCTTTGCAGTTGTTGAATAAGAACTATGAAAAAACACAATCTCTTTCTGGGTAAATTTTCTAGCTTCTTCTCTTTTTATTATGGGGAAGAAATTTCCTCTTCTTCCAGAAGCTAACACAGTTTCGGGGTGTAATGTGTCTTATTGTCTAGACCCTATTGTCAGTAGTTACTAAAGTAGACTCATTATATCAGTGAGATTTACTTATGTGTGGACTCACCATTCAAAAATTAATGGGTCCTGCTCTAATTGGAATTAAGGAGTAGGATCCAGGCCAAAAAGTATTTTCTCATTAAAATGGCCACACATGAATCAACACCTCAAAGCTCTCATGACTAAGTAGAAGTTCTCCAAACAGCCTTTTCTTTCCTTTGGTTTAAATTTATTTATTATTAGTATTATTACTGATATGAATTAATGATGGGCAAACTCCTCCTGGCCCAGTTTAAAAAGGGCAACCAGAAACCTATATCAGCTACCTAATTAAGGATACTTAACTGAGTAACTTCTTTTATCCTAATCATCTTGAACCTCATGGAAACATTATCCACCTATGCTCCGGTCAACAGCTGAATGAACCTCTTTTTCCCTGATGCTTGGTGAGCTAAGTTGAGGAGGAGTTATGACTGTGGCAATAGCGGCAAAATCATGGCTAAGTAGCAATTGTGAATCCCAAACAATTGTGAATGAGTAAATCTAGGTAGCTGTGTTATATTCATGTTTGCTATTTAGTCATGATTTTGACACTATTGCCACCATCGTAGTCCCTGCCTGAACCTACATTACAGAGCATCAACTGCATGGGGAGAAGGAGGTCTGTTGCATGACCAGAGGTGACATTCACTGCAAAGAAAGAGAATGAACACTAGGTTTGAAGTAAAAAGGCCACAAGTGTTTATTGGGTATAGATACAAATAGGATTGGTGTACTCATGGGTATAGACACAGGCATCAATCAACCTGCCTGTCAGCTGATGAGCCCAATCCACTGGTTCGTAGCCAGTTGCCAAGCATGACAGGAAGATAATGTCTGTATATAATCCCTCCTGCCACCAGGAGGTGCATGCTGTGCATTCTCCTGAGTAGGGCATAATTATCACTCCAATGCATCCCCTAAACCATATGGGACTCCCATCATCCCCCGGCCATGTGGCATTTGTTACTTGCTTTCCCAGATCCAGAACCCATGCAGCTGCCTAACAAATTGTGACAAAACACAAAAGCACAAAATTAGAAGCATGCACGTACACGTTGACCAAAGCGTGTGGGTTGGGTGGGCCACTGCTTAAACAAGACTGGCAGATGCACGGAGATGGCTTCTTATAATCCCCAGAGATGGACCTGAACCTGACTGAAGACTGAGAGTCTTCACTCAGGCCTGCCTTAGCAGCCAGTGAATTCAAAGTAGCCACTTTCAATTCATTGGCTGGCACCTGAACAAAAGGGGAACTCTGGACTGCAGTCTTGGCTCAATGATATATTATCCAGAAATTATGATAAGTGCAAAAGGCATGGAGAGATCCTAAAAGAGATTAAAGCCAATGAGAAATTTACAGCAATGCATCGTACCAGGGAATCTTAAGAAATGTATTGCTGAGCATAGACCTTGGCTGCTTATGAAAACAATGTATTATTCTCTTACAATTATTCTTTTACTAGTTCAGAATGTGACTGAAAAATACAACTTTGTCGGAAAAGGCATCAGAAAGAAACCCAAGGAACCAGATTTACAATTCCCCTGGCCTGGCACAAAGGTTGATACCAGAAAGATCTTTCTGGGATCATAACAGGTTTCACAGAACAATTTCTCATTCTATATTTCCTGTGCAGTTATATTAGTTCATCATATCTAAAACCTATCCACATTTTTTTTAAAGGTCAACTCAGTGCTCGACTTCTTCTCATGATGCCCTTGCAGGTCAGATATGACAAGATCACAATACAGACTGTCACTAGGATAATTAATACAATTAGCATACTCCAATGTTTTGTATGTTCTATTTTTTCCCCCTAAGAATCATGCTAAAATGATTGATATGTTGTCACCTCTTTAACATTCAACATTTCCTAACCATGAATGCCAAACAAAAGGTGTTTGATTTCACATTTCATGTGAAAATTGACTCATAGTTTTCAGTTGTGGATAATTCTTGCTTACATAGTGTGCATTCTTTGTGTTGCAACAGACAAAATGTGAAAAGTTTTATAATTTCAGTTTCATTGGTGCTTTGAGTTGGTGCCCTCTAGTGAGAGGCAATCAAAGTGGCTGATCTTTCTTGAGAGGATATTCAGAATGAAATACAGAACTAAAATAATTACTGTCTGAGTCTCTATGAAATGTGTCCCCACCAATCCTGGAGGCAGGTTTGCTTGCTGAGGTTTATCCAGGGAACATTATCTTCCCTCCATTTTTTTAAAAAAACCCATTGGCAGCAGAAATACAAATACACCTAATATAAAATGATGCCCTAGAAAACAGCCAGGATGCAAATATGATTACAGGTTGCAGATCTGTTTCAAAAGGATGCCCTTCTGTACTGTTGCACTAGTTATAATCTACAAATAATCAATTTCCATATTTTCTTGAAGCCTTTGCTTTCTGCAGCAAAGATCCCACTTCTATGAAATGTCTTGAAAGTCTGCCATGGGTAGAGTAAGCCGGCTGTTTGTTTTTACAGAACCTCCTGTTCTGTGTTACCAAAGCTCTAAATCACACTCCTATTTTATTAGAGAAAGTAACAGACGAAGTGGCATTTTAGAAACGATGCTGAGAAAACATGACTCAAAAATCCTAAACAGATTTGTTTGTTTGAGCCTCACCTTTTAATCACAAATAGAATTCTTCTTTATTCACAAATACAGTAAATCTAAGCTTTTAGCTGGGCGTTTAGTGGAATGTCTTACCCAGTGTAAGCTTTGCTTATGTTGCAGGCAGCTACCCCGAGGAGTGATTGGAATTTAAATGTGATTCCCTTATTAGTTTCTGCTAACTGCAAATATCCCAGGCACTTAATTAAGTGGCTGGATAATGTATGAATGCTCACTTCTGCCTGTCATGCAGAACAAAGTGATGTATTTAGATTCTATGCACAATATGAAATTTAATGACACAGGCAACAGTCATTTAGGGAGAAGGGGGAAAGAAACCTTTTGTTTTTCCTTGTCTTTATCTTTTGCTAGGCAGCTTCCATCTTTTGTAAACGGCTTGGCCAGAGCAATGATAGAACTGTCTATCGAAAGTTAAGACACTGTCTGTGAGAAGTTGGATGTTTTTGTACTGGTCCGCATATTTTCTAGTGTGTATTAATCTGTCTGGTAAAGACCCCTTCCCTCAAGCACTCATATTTATCCCAGATTCACAATCTGATGGCATCTGAGATGTGATGGGGGGGGGGAGAGATTTGTGGTATTTCTTTGCTAGATTTGACATTTAAATATTGCAGTATCTGAACGAGTATTTTCCCAAGAGCATGGCAGGAGGAACTGCAGAAGGGGAGGAAAGAAGGAAAAATTCATTGCTTGCTGGTGGAGTTGATGATTTCTGAGAGCTCAAGTAACTTTCTCTCATCCCTCTGATCTCTTTATAGATTTTCTAATAGTTTATATGCAGTCACCAAATCTCCCAGCTTCTGACCTGCTGTTCTTCGGTGTCCATGGACGTTTCCTTAAGGGACATCACACAGATTTTATTCCTGCTGTGTATGTGTGTGTCTGTGTGTCTGTGTTTTATAGCCTACTCTCTGTGTTCAATGAATTTTTGCCAATCAGACAAGTCCACTCGTGTTCTCTCTCTCTCTCATTCTCTGTGTGTGTTTAAGCAGAGTAGCACATATGTATAATAACGGGGACAGCTGTTTGGCCAGTTTCCTCTACTATTGTTGTATATTTTATAATGAAATAATGTCCCACTGTTTTTACTATTGCAACTTGAGGGCCAGAATTCGACTACTCCTTTAAGCAGAGCGCTAAACATTTCCTGTGTCTGCAAATATTAATTTCAATTATCTGCCTACTTCCCTGCAAATGGCTCACTACAGTCCTTCCCAGCCTTTGTGCTTTTGAAGGCTAGCATGTTAGGAACAAGATGGAGCTACTACATCCGGCTGCATGGGAGAAAAACTGAAAGCCTCCACAAATGATTCAGATATTTAGTATTTAAGATCAGTTTCCTTCTTTAGAAAAGGTGGCTTGATTTTTTTAAAAAATATTTGTCATGCTCTTGTAATTATTCAGTTTAGAGCATGATGGTGGAGAGCAGATAGATGTTTTTCTGACTTCCACTGGCACAGGATGAACTATGGCTGGTCATGTCTCTACCTGAGCACAGTTCAGTCTATTCCGGGGGAGGCAGCACTTCCTCTGAAATAGGGGTGAGAATCATGGGTCTCTTCAGCTATTGCTCAGACGCACCTCCCACTATTCCTTACTATGGGCTATGATGGCTAAAGCTGCTGAGAGTTTCGTTTCAATAACATCTGGAAGGCTGCATGAAACCTAGCCTGCTCTAAAAGAGAATAACAATCTGTGGTACTTGCAACTTGCAGTTGGATATAGTCTTCAGACTATACCTCCCAGAATCTCCCAGCAAGGCATGCTGGATGGGAGATTCTGGGAGCTGTAATCTAACTTCCTTAAGCTCTATTTACTGCAGGTTCAAAGCTGTCACAAATGTTGTCTTGTTGCATAGACTACTACTAAAAAGTAGTAACATTTGCATCCTTTGATAAATCACTCTGTTCTTTTGGGTTTGCTGTACATTTGTGTATCCAAATGTGTGTATATTTTGTTTAGCTTAGTTATATGGAGGGAAAAGATGCTAGTTTCTCACTGCAGATAGCAGAAAACATGGTGCCTTAATCTTGTGCTGCAAGTGAGACCTATTCTGGAACTTAGAGAATCTTCAGCAGTCTGTCTTGATATGATGATATGGCATTTCTTGACTGAAATCTCACCAGTTGTGAGTCCTCCCACCCCAAATTTCTAGACAGTGGTCCCCACTAACATTCCCCATTTATTTGTAGGTGGTATTTATGATCTACAAAGCCCTTTATGGCTCAGGCCCAGATCTGTTTTGAGTCTTCTAGGAAGGATCTTCCCTTTGTCCCACCATTCCCACTAGTACATTTGATGAGAACAGCACAGTAGACTTTCTCCTGGCTGCTCCCAGATTCTGGAACTCCCTTCTTAGAGAAGTTAGACTGGCATCATCCTTCTTATTTTTTTAATAGACAGCCAAAGACATTTTGTTTCATCAGGCTTTTAAGGGCTGATTGCTCAGGGAGAAAGGACCTTTCATATAATGTGTTATTTATATTTGTTCTTGTTCTTCTTTCTAATGATTTGTTTTTAACTGCTTTTAATTTCATTGGTATTTTAATTATATTTTCAACTTTTGTTCAGTAAAACTCTTTTAGTTGTATCTCTTTTAAGTCATCTTGAGCCCTAAGTTGATAAACAGATAGGATATGAATAATAGTAACAACAACAACAATGTTGCCACCACTGAAATGTCTAGATAGAATAGTATATTCTTGTGAATGCCCTGTAGCCTATAAACAAAAGAATCAATGCATTTCTTCAACAGTGTTTAGGGGTCAACGTTGCAAGAGTTTAAGAATATATTGCTCCAAACTTCCTGATGGTTAGTCATGGTTGCATAATTAAGTCCAGACTTATATACCTTCTTGCATTTCTAGCTCATCCATCACCATATGCTAGTTCTTTATTGTTCCATTTGAATCAGTTTTTCCTAAACAAACTCTTGGCACATTCTGCTGAAGTCACCACATGGAGTTTCTCTGATTGTATACTCCTCCCACACTACACATAACATTGGCAGGCAGTATCTGCTCTGCTTCAAAATTAGAAAATGAAATTTACAGTCAGAATATAAAGATGACTTGGGATCCAATGCCACTTCCAATTTTGCTGCTGAAATATTTCATTCAGTTGTCTTCCTACCTTTTCTTGGGGGCAAGACTACTGTCTTTTACTGTTTTCTAGAACATTTTTACAGAACTGCAGTAATATTTTTTCTCACCTCTGTATCTGCAGGCACAGACTATTTTATTAAATTAGCTGTATGAGACAGAACATTCATAACATTCCATAGAGAATGCTAGACATCTGATGCTACAAGTGCAAGAAGTGTTCCAGAAATGAGTTTATTCTTTCAGTACATTTGTCTCTCTGTGTAGTTTGAAAGGTGCTGCATTAACAAGGTTCAAATGAAGACCTTCATCCATTAAAAGAATATACAGCTCCACAGGTCCCTGATATATATCTCCCCTTACATTCTGAGGCTTTCTCCACATACACAAGAATACACATGAGACTCCGCCCAACCTTGATGGTGCGGGGGAATAAACATCTATATGCACATAGACACCCTTTTCACGGTCATCCAACATGTTGACAGTAGAAGTGGGACACCACTCCTCTTTAGTTATTCCTGGGTACTTTTATATGAGGTGGGCAAGCATGGTCCCAGGAGCTTTGTGTGGCCCTCAGGGTCCTGTCGTGAGCCAGGACTTGACTTCCCCGAATGAACAGCAGCCTTGAAGAAGGACCCCACAGAAACAAGTACACAAGGCGCTAATCAGGCTGGGATGAGAACCACCTGGCTCTAGCCTTCTTAAGGAAGGCACAGGGCAGTAGCTCAATGCCAGGAACAATTCATGTGTTGTCAGCCTTTTTCTTGTGTTCTCTGGACTCCTTGCTCATTGCCTGCCTGGATTTTCTTACCCTGGACTGTCTGACCATGTTGCCCAATGGATTTCTGGACTTTTGGATTGTTTCTGGACTGTGAACAGGCAAGCTGTACTTAGTGTCTCTGTTGACTGTGAATGGCCTCCTGCTGACTCTGCACGCTGTTGTTGACACGGGTAGCTGGCAACTGTGAAAGTTCTTATGGCTTTATGTCTCCATACTCCCCAGAGTGACCTTTTTCTGTTTCCTTCCAAAATGGTGCCTCATGCAGAAGCGTTCAGGAATTCACTTTCAATAAGACTTCTGAGGTCCCCTGCTCTGTTTTACACGAACTCCTAAAAGGTCCTACAGCAGAAAATTTTCCTCTAAACCCAGCATAGGTCCACATCCCTGTTTTAACATGTTAGAGTATTCACCTGAATTCTATTGCTGTGGTGGGATGAGGCACTCCCTTGGTCAGAGGAGCTGAACCCCCTTTATCATAGTTTCAGAGAACATAAAACTCATCCTAGATTAGCTGCCCAGGGAAGTATCCATTGATCTATGCCTGCTCTGTAGAAATAAGTAGGAGACAAGAGAACAAGATGACAATTACATGTTGGAAGATATACTCTGGAAAATGCAATGCATTTAGTCTTACTTGCAGTGTATACTTATTGATTTTATCCATTCATGAGAGATGTATTCTGGGCTCTCGTGTGTGAAAATGTCGTATAATGTTTACAACCAAGTTCAGCATTAAAAGTCAGAAGGATGAAACTAATGAAACTCAACATTTACAGAAGGAGATGGAGAAAGTGACAGAGGGAGAACACAACTAAAATTATCTGTAGGGCTCAAGGGACACATTTAAGGCAAATAGTCCTTTTTTGGCATTATTTGAACAAACTTGGAACTTGAGGGAATTTGGATTCAGAGTAATGTAGGCTAAAGCAGGCTAGCCATGAGACATGGCAGGGTGTTTATGTTTTTGCTTTTTTTCTGGTTAGCTTGGTAAAGCTTTGAATAGTTACTTTTTTGGAATCTCTCAGAACTGAAAAGGGGATTTGATCTGGTTTTCCTTGGCTAGCTGGCAGGTAACTATTTCATATAACTTTGCCTTTAGGGTTAGGATTTGCCTCCCCCCAAGGTAATGTTAGGTAGAAGTTCTTTGAACCCTAACCTCATTTGATTTGCACTGTTATTTATTCCTGTGCATATCCTTTACAAAAAGCTAACAAAATGCTGCTAATTATTTAGCTCCTGTGTTCTATAATATTCTCTCTACTCAAATGGAGGACACCCAAGACTTTAGACCTTTCTGTTTTGGTTCTTTGGTTCAATCTAATCCAAGGGCATTTGCGATTTGATTAAACCTTTGAATTAAGGTGGGTTCTGAGTCCCTCATCCTAATTATTAGAGTAAATGAAGTTAAAACAAGCTAGTACTCATATTCCCACTAAAATTCATCATGATAAATGTTGAAAATGCATATTTTTGAGTAAGGTTTGAATTCTTCAGATAATTTCCCCTCCACCCACCTCCAAATATCATATCTATTCAGGTCAGTCAAGTGATGTTCACATTGGATGCATGCAAAATACATGCACAGCACACCTTTCTAATAGTATCTTGCTGGGTCATTTGTTTCAAGAATTGGAAAATCAGCAAGGAAATGCCAACTTGCTTAAGTGACTTCACAATAACACTATCCAGAGGGCACATTGGTGGATTTTTTAAAAATGTGATATTTTACTGTGTTAAAAAAACATTGTGCTACTGTTGAAAGTCTATGTCCCAAGAACCATAATTATCTGCTTCCTACCTTGTCATATTACAGGTATATTTTTCAAATAAGTTTTAATATTTTTTGAAAAAGAATTACTATGGCATAATTAAGCCAACCAGAGTTGATGATTATTGTTATGTGTGTACTATGGCCTGCTTCCATTGACATAGATGAGCATATTGAAGGGTTGACCACTAAACAAAATCAGGTTCATGAAAGGTGAATTTTATATTCAGCTAATAAGGGCTCACTTTAATTTAAGATTACAAAATACCTTCCCTGTATTTCTCAATTTATCCCATGTTTGGTATGATTACCCACTCCCTGGTAACATTTTGTCCAACAAAAAAAATAGGCAGTGTGAAGAGAGAAGCTGGCCAACAGCATTAGTGAATGCTGTTGATGGGGGGAGGGCGGGAACCAGTGAGAAAGGATACAAAACTGAGGCTAGTCTTTGGCCCTTTCTGCATGCGGCGAAGGAAACACTACCTGCCGCTACTCACTGGCTTTTTGGTGGGTCCAGGCGAGTCCGTCAGGACAAGGAGCAGTGTGAGCTCGTCGCTCCACACTGCTCTGGTGTCCAAAATGGCGGCTTCCGGCTGGCGGACGCTCTTCACCAACCGGAGAAGCTCGCCAGCCGAAAGCCCGCCCCCGGCAGATCTGCAGGCACACACTAGTGCATGCCTGCAAATCTGCACCGGAGCGCAGGGACGGAGCGACACAGGGCCGCACGCTTCGTACTTTTAAAAAACCTCTTAAAAGAGGTTTTTAAAAAGCATGCTGTGCGACCAGTTCCGGTCACTCTGGAGTGGACTGAGGTGCAGAACTACGAAAAGTAGTCCGCCACAGTCCACTCCACGGTGCAGAAGACGTCCGTTGCAGGTCGCTGTGCACCGTTTTAATAGACCCGTGTGGAAAGGGCCTTTGATAGAAAGCAGATAGTGAAAAGATGGCATAGAGAGAGAGGGAAAAGATGGCATAGAGATAGGACAGTCAGTCTGGGGGAAAAAAAAAACAGAATAGGATTTGAGGAGCTGTGAATGATTAAATAGTTCATGGGTTAATGTGTGATCTAAATGTGTCATAATAAACGAATACATGTTTATTCTTTTTTGATTCCTGTGTCTGGCTGTTCCTGTTAAGCTTTGATAGACAGTCTGGTCACACTTCCCACAGTGAACCCACAGAAGAACAAATCCACTGGTCCATGTAGAGATCATCTTGAGGCCCAAGTTCCTGATCCAAGGTGGGAACTTGAGGGGAAAAGGGGTGAGGTGGGTAACAAGAGCCCAAGGGTTGGAACTGCAGGGCCAGCCTGGAGAGGGGATCTGTCACAGGCAGGTTCTAAAGCATGATGAATTAATATTTATTTAATTGGTGAATGGTGGATAAGACCTACAAGATCAAAGATATTGAATAATCAATATAATACATTTTCTTCACAAAGGCATTTGTGACTTTGACTTAGGGCCTTTCCTCACTACACTGTTATAGTACCATTATTTTACTTTCAACATCCTATGGAATCCTGGAGTTTGCCGTTTAGGGAGGGGCATTTAGAATTCTCAGCCAGAGAGCTCTTTGGCCTCAGAAAACTACAAACCCTAGAATTCTACAGGATGTTCAAAGTGGAATAATAGCACTATAACAGTGTAGTGTGGAAAGTCCCCAAGTTTCTTCCTAGAGCAAAATAAGAAATATTCTTTTCCATTTAAAACAGGGGTAAGAATCCTGCAGTCTTCCTGATGTTGTTGACAGCAACTCCCAGTGTTCCTGACTACCAGCTATGCTGGCTGTGACTGCTGAGAGTTGCAGTCCAAGAATATCTGAAGAGCTCCATGATCCCCAGTCCTGAGTTAAATGATGAAAAATAAAAAGTGCTAAAAAGTATAGACGTGTGTATATTTTGAATAGAAAACTGAAGAGCATGGATATTTGACATCACAGAACTCCTCTGATTAAAATAAATAGATGAATAAATCCTGTATTTTCAAAAGCATTAAAAATACCAATATCCCCAAAGGCTGCCTTTAGATTAAATTAACACTTTTCATGGTATTTCATACTGTTATGTATGAAATATAAGTGCTAAATATCTGGGAAAACATATATAAGACTTCTGTGAACTCTGTGATGAGTCGAGAGAGAATCAGTCATCTTATTTAGGAAATAGGATTTGACTTAACATAGGAATATCAGAAAAAAGTATTCTGGACTTCATTTCAGTTTCATGGCTTTCCCAAGTTGGAGATTAATATATCTGCCCCCCCTTCCTGCTAGCCTCCTCCTTTGGGAGATGTAATAATAAACCAATATGTGGTTACTCAGAGGAAATGACTTTTCCATTTTCTACATCATAGTGGCCCAAGCAACCTATTTCCAAATAATACAGAATCTTTGACCCCAACTGAGCTCAAGATCATAGTTTAAAGAAGAGTTTTCTTTGTGTCATAAATGGTTATACTGATGTATTTCCCAGCTGGACTCTGACTCTTGCAACTTCCATTTCAGAATCCAAATCCATAATCCATCCAGGCTATCTCTAGAGATGGAAATAGCACTTTTTTTTCTTGTATGGATCTGGGGCAAGAATTATTTCCTCTAAAATGCTCCTCATTTTCTGTGCCAGAGTCCATCATTTTTCCCAACAGACTGCTGTTCTAGAAAGGTGCTACACACCACAAGTTTTTATTCTTCCACACTGGTTTAAATATGCCCCTTAGAATAGAATAGTAGCCACTCTGGAGGTTATTGCTATTTGCTCTGTTTGAACCCCCCCCCTCCGTAAATAGATATTGTCAATGATACTGTATTGTGTGGAATTATTGTCCAATAGTTGTTGTGTGCCCTGAATTG
The DNA here is from genome assembly GCA_948474755.1 of Ctenosaura bakeri. Lineage (NCBI taxonomy): Eukaryota > Metazoa > Chordata > Lepidosauria > Squamata > Iguanidae > Ctenosaura > Ctenosaura bakeri. Next base: position 105,549 of record CAOLHI010002638.1, on the reverse strand, counting down.
AAATAACTTAGCTCATTTCACTTGAGACTCTTCAGGTTAGAACTGAAATATAGTGCCGGAGGTGAAAGACTAGTCTTATTAGAATTGACATTGGGTATCAGGGTTAACTGCTGTTTCCCTGGAGCACTGATATATTGTTACTCAGCCTTTTAGCTCTATTTTTTTTATCAAACTGAGTACCAGCTGAACTCCCAGGGCTGTTTCACATGTGATGAGTTTTACACAGATACTACCATCTGAATAGGAAATTCAAAACAGGAAATGGAAATTAGTTATCAGAAGTGACACAGTTAGTTCTTTCACCCAGTAACAAAGATATAACTACATTACTTTACAATGCTAATTTACTGAGGGATAACTTCACTCCTTTTTGATGCAACTGTAGCATTTTAGCCATGTTTATATTTATAAAGGTGTGGCTTTGCTGAATGATTCTTCTTGTTTTGTGCTTTAAAGTTCTTTCTGACTTATAGTGACCCTAAGGCAAACTCATCATGGGGCTTTCTTGGCAGAATGTACTTAGAGGAGGTTTGCCTTTGCTTTCCTCTGAGGTTGAAAGAGTGTGACTTGCTCGAGGTCACTCAGTGGACTTCCATGGCCGAGCAAGGATTTGAACCCTGGTCTCCAAAACTCAAACCACTACACTAGGCTGGATCTCTACCTCCAAATGTTAGAGGAAGGCTATCCCAAGGTGCATGTGGTAGCTTGTATTGTATCTTGTGCTTCTGCCTTGTGTTCTATTGTGAGTTTAACAGTGATGACAAGGTCAACTGGTGCAGAATATGCTTTGTACCACAGGCTGACAGCTAAAGCCTACCAGCTTGTAAGATTCAGATTTGGTGTAAAATAAATAAATACATTTTTTTTCAATCATATTTGAGAAATGGGGACACAGATTTACTTTTAAGAGTGTGACCAGAATGGAAACTATGTTTTGATCTTTAAAATTATAATGTAATTGACAACATTTACTGTAACTTTTCAAGCTCTGGTATGCATTCATCAGATATCATCTATGGTAATATGTGGATATATCCGTGAGCAGGATTTGTGAAAAGTTGCTTAGTAACTTGCTTCTTAGGAGGCTCATTCTGAACTCAAAGAGTTGCATTTTACCAACTCAAAGCTAGTTGTTTTTTTTCCAATTTTGACCTGAGCAGGTGGTATGACTGCAGTAAACAACAAAATGCCTCAGCTAAGAGAAAAAGCCTAATGGCTCTTCAGAGTGTGCTATCAAGGATGAAACCATGCCAAGCCAAGAGAAAGAGCCACTTTGTGTTACAGAACAGCCTAGCTGTAACAATATCCTTGGACTGAGTAGAGAAAGGTCCCTCGGGGCAACTGGGACATTTATTTACTGAGTGTGCTCTGTGTGGTCTTTTCAATATGTGTTTGGCAGACATCACTATACACTAACCCTAAACAGATTACACTGAAGTAAATTCTACTGATTTCATACAATAATATTCAGGTACCATAACAACCAACAGCATGATTCAATTCATATTTATCCAGAAATCATTCTTCCTATGTTCAGTGGAGTTTCCTCTCTAGTAGTTCTATTAAGGGTTTCAGTCTAGACCTGAAACTCTATATTTGCAATAGGGGAATCTAATAGTTTTATTTTGGGTGAATTTCTCAGAATCTAATCAGCATTTTCATCATGTTCAAACCAGGTGTCAAGACTTTCTTTTTCTTCTTGCACAGAAGTTTATGCATGTTATCCATTTTCCCCATTGACTAAAATATGGTAGCATCCATTTTTCAAATGTAAGCATTTTTAGCTATGCGTATTTACTTGTTTAAGTTCTGAAAAGCAACAGCAAAAGAGTTTGATGTTCACAGTCTTCTCATGAAAGATACAGACACTTTTGTTAACTGTCTTGGAGACTAGGAAAAATTTCCATCTGTGTTCTATGCACTAGGAATGTGTGTACTCTGGAGGTCCAGGGATAAATTATCCATCTTCAGGTCCTACCATGGGCTGTATACGCCCTTCTCCCCAAACTGGAAATTCTCTTCTGGTTACCTAATGAAACCTTTTTGGTGGTTTTCAAGGAAGATATAGTGTGAAAAGACCCTGCATCCTGTTCTAAAGACAAATTGTGACTCCTGGATACTTCCAAGGATAGCGATTGTCTATTTTGGGCTCAGATATCTTCACCAGTATGAGAGACTCCAGAAGTCTATACCTCTCCCATGCTGCTCACCCCCATGTACAATAGATGGATGAAGTCTTTTGACTGAAGATCTCCAATACCTTAAGGATTATGGAAGGAACTATTTCACTGTGCTTTGGAGGCTTTTTGCCTGTTTTTACAACTAGAAGAAATGTTTTCCTTAAGTTTGAAGAGTCCTGAAGTCACTTCCTAAAGTCACTTTTTTCCAGTTTGCAAAAAGGCCTCTTCAACTGCCTAAAATAAGCCAGGCCCTCTTAAATATTGTGAAATTACACCCCACTGTTGCTAAAATGTGCAGTGGGGAATTTTTCAGTCATTTCTGAAAAGTCAAATTTGGTAGGAGCACAGGCATTCTTGAGAGTGAGGGTGGGGGGCTCAGTACCCTACCTAAAGGTCACATGCAGTCCTTAGGCTATTGTTTGCTCATCCTATATTAAATAAATAAGAAGAGTGCATGAAGACTGATGGACAATTCTTAGAGGAAATGTTGGATGGAGTATATTAGCATAGAGATGGCGTTTGGATGAAAGAATGCAAGTGGAAGGTGTTAAGAGAGGCAGATAGGATGAAGGCTTGGAAGACAATAGAGAAGGAGAGTCTGAATTCTGAGAAGACAGACTTGTTTGTGGGAAGACTGTGTTTGGTATTTAACATATAATTTGTGAGTATTAATTTGATTTTATTTATATATTTGATTTATACCTGGCCTTTCTCCTTGGATGGGAGAAAGACTGCAACTGCAATAAGAAATAGTAACTGTGCCTACAAGGGCTTATATGCTGGAGAGTGAAGTCTGAAATACCCTTATAAGATTTTAAACTGTGTTTAAGGAAGTAATTCAACTTAACCACACCTATCACCTGGTCACCATAAACAGGTCCATAGGGATATCAAGTTAACTTAAAACATTCTGTAGAAAGAACAGTTTTATAAACAAACTTAGTGGAAGTAGGTTCAGTGAGGATCTGGGTGGCAATGATCCTCAAGGATAAGTGTGGATATTTGAAGTGAGATTGCCACAGGTGGTGGTTGTTAACCAGTATGATCACTCCCATGGGATCTTTGTATCCATCATTGCTATAAAGCCTTATCTAAGGCCGTTTCTGCACTACACTATTATAGTGCTATTATTCCACTTTCAACATCCTATGGAGTCCTGGGGTTTGCAGTTTAGGGAGGGGCATTTAGAATTCTCAGCCAGAGAGCTCTTTGGCCTCAGTAAACTCCAAAACCCAGAATTCCACAGAAAGTTGAAATTGGAATAATAGCACTATAACAGTGTAGTGTAGTAATGGCCTAAGAGTCTCAATAAACCTAATGGGATTTATTTCTGAGTAAACATACATAGCCTTGCACTATTAAGTGTGAAGCAACCCCAAGTTCCATCTGACAACATTTCTTGATTATAGCAGATATCTTTTAGAAATTAAAAGTTCACAAAGATCTCCTTTTTTCAGAGGGAAGCTGGAAAGTATCCACACTCCACAGTTGTATGATATTTAACTTTAACTGCCATTGTTTCATCCTATGGAATCCCTGGATCTGTAATTTTATGAAGTACTTAAACTTTTCTTTCAGAGAACTCAAATGAGGTATCTCATGGGAGTGTGCTAGAGTATTCTAAGTATCTCAACCAACTATATATCTCTGGATCCTATAGTATGGAGCCTTGACAAAGTGAAATTAAATTGTTGTTATTGTTCGACATGGATACGCTCCTGGTTTAAAAAGCATCCCTGCATAAAATATCCTACTTAAATGCAAATGATCATAACAACATATTCATATACTGTTCCTAGGAAACCTTGGTTACCAGAAACCATTCTTTTCTATATCTTAAAAATGCAACTGTTCTTGGTGTTGAACCTTATATAGTGGCTCCAGCTACCATATAATTATGATGGATGACAAGTTTCCATGTTATCTTCCTCAAAGAAAGGAATGGTGTTTGCTTTGTCTTTTTTTCTTTTTGTACCTTTTCATTTGCTGCTATTTCTTATTGATGCTTTCAGTTCTGCCATTTTCTGAGTTTCTATTCATGCCTTTCATTCAAGTGGACAGAGTGACAATTATGGTGTGGCATGGGTGTGGTTTTTCTTCCCCTCCCCTTTTAGGTATGGTGAGACCAGTTGAACACTTCTGCTTTTGTAAGGTTTCCTTTAAGCACATTAACAGGATATGGGGGCTTCATTTCTGAGTAACACCTCATAGTATGTGTAATCTTTAAGTGACAAGTTTTAAAACGACGATAGCAACTCTTTCTCTTCTTTGTGAGGAGTGTGGTTTCCTTAGAGATACAGCTAAAACTAGCTAGAAGAAATTGGTCTGTTTTGAAAAGTGACTCTAAGTATTATGTTTGTGTTGATTATTTTTACAAATTGTTATGCCTCCACTCATCATGGTTTTGTTTTTTCTCTCTGTTGTCTCCCTGGTTGAATTCAGGAGGAAATTGCCTACAGGGAACAAAATGTTTATTTGAACCAAAAAGATGTGGTTTAATGTTATGGCCCCAAAGCAAGAAAGTTTCTCAATAACTCAAAATGTGGACACGTTGAAGGGACATTCTGAAATTTTTTTTGTTTTAAGCAGGGTTTTTTTTTTTTTGGTTTAAAAACAAATAGTATTTTTTTCTGGTTTATTATGTTTTATATGTTTTTTTAAAAACTGCTTTAAACCTGCAGTTTAAAAAATCTGTGTTTTTTAAATAGAAATTAATTTGTGTTTCAACTTTTGTACTGAAAGCTTTTTAATTCTACTGTGTTGTTAAAAGTGTATACTGCACCTTGGATTCCATGCTGGGAGAACAGTTGGATATAAATGAAATAATTAGTTAAATAAATACATTAAAACCCCTCACCACCAACATAGCTACGTGTTGGCCAGCCTGGTAGCCTGGTAAAGTCCTTTGAGTGTTGCACTATGACTCTGGAAACCAGGGTTCAAATCCTCCTTTGGCAATGGAAACACACTAAGTGACCTTGGACAAGTCATACTCTTTCAGCCTCAGAAGGCATCTGTCAATGTCAAGCGGCGGCTTAAGCAGACACAGAGGCAGGAGCTGAGTTTATGGCTTTAGTAATAAATAAATCAAGAAGTTACATCACCAAAACAAACATCCAAGTCCCAGAGGCAGCAAACTCAAACAGTGAGGATTAGCCTGGAAGAGAAAGCCCATGACAGAGGATGCAGATTCCTGGTTGGTAGACAGTTGTTGCCCCGTGCCCAACTCCAACAGCGTCTATCATAAATACACAGTCTTTAGCCCAGCTGGGGCTGATCCAATGTCTGTTGGCCCAGCTCACAGCTGGAGCCCCTCAAGACTTCAGGGCAGATTAATCAGATGCTTCTCCCGCAGCCGCTGAGACCTCTGAACCGCCCCCTTCTCCAGCCGCCTCTAGAGGAACGTGGGGGGAGGATCTGCTGCAAACTCCGGGCTGGAGTCAGAAACACCAGCCTCTGTCAAGCCAGAAGCACTAGCCTCCGCCTCTGGAGCACAAACATCTGCTGCAGGTACTGGCTCAGGATCCGTGCCTGGGACAGCTGTAGGGTCGCTGGCAGACTCCTCCCTAGACTTTGAAGGATCCCCCTCTCCCGAAGGCCCCTCCAAGAGATTCTGCCCCGGCTGGGAGTCTGAGTCTAAATTGGAGTCCAAGTCTGAATTGGCAGCACACTCAGCCTGGCTCATGACAGCAAAGACAAACCCCCTCTGAACAAATATTGCCAAGAAAATCCTGTCATAATTTTGCTTTATGTTTGCCATAAGTCAAAAAGGACTTGAAGGCATGAAACAACATAAATACACCCCTGCTAATTACCTAATGTACACTAATCAGTGTGTTAGTGTAGCAAAGATTCATCTTCAAGTGAAAGGAGAAATTGTGGCAGCTAGGGCCTAAGAGAGTGGGATAGGTTGCCCTCTATCTGGAGCTGGACATCCAAGGGGATCCAGCCCAGGCTGCAACCCTATCATCACGGGTGGATGGAGATTGAATTGCAGATCATGGTTGAAGTTATTATACCCATGTATCTATGTATCATTTGCTCAGATCTTACAAGATTTGCAGGAGCCAAACAGAGGTGATGTTAAAACACAAGACAAGATTCTGAAATGCAAGTTTCTGGCCACTCCAGAACAGTAAGAATGCAGTTAAGCTAGAACCTGTAGTTTCAGAGAGAGAGAGAGAGAGAGATGTGGTTAGTTATTTGATCTCTCAAAAATTATCAGTCTCAGAATTTCATGAGCTTAGGCAAGACAGTTGATCAACTGGTGGATACGCAAATCAGCAATTAACCTAGAAATTGACTTGAGCTTGATACAGCTTTGGACAATCTAACTGTTGTGATTCCTGGGTGATTCCCTAGCAGAAATCTCTTTAGAAAATAAGTTTATTAACTTCTTTGTTTTAGAAACAGTGCTTCTAATCTCCAGCTTTATTTTAACTTCCTTTCTGGTTCTCTACTTTCTTACTTCCTTGTTATTACTTCCTGTAACCCTTGCAAATACTGCTGGGAATGTTGTATTGCAGAAGGATGTATAAAGAGACTGAACAACATTATATATTAATGAGAATATAGATGCAAGGCAATAAAATTTGTTTTACATTCCATTCGGTCCTAAAATAAATGACGCTACAGCTGGAAGCACTGGAAGGAACTTCTAATTAAGCATTCTGTAGAACTTTCTAAGAAATGTTGCATCTAGGGAAAATTTAAGCAGAGGCTGGATGGCCATCTGTTGGGAGTGCTTTGATTGTGTATTCCTCCATGGCAGGCTGTTGGACTGGATGGCTCTAGTGGTGTCTCCCATCTCTATGATTCTATGATTCCATACCCATCACCGTCTGGTTGCTTACCTCTAAGCACACTTTAATATTATCAGTGTCCCTCATAAAATGGAGGTCATTGAACTCCATGTGCGGCTTAACTTTCGAACTGTTCTGTTTCGAAACAGAACTGTTATTTCCTGTGACCTGGACAGTATGATTCTATTCATGCATCCAAAGATGTAAAAGATCTTTGAGAGATAAATGGTGGGAGGATAGAGCAATTCTTCATGTGTAAAGATTTTACTTGATGACAGTGCATGTGTCCAAACCAAAGGGTACTCCTTTCCTTCATTTGGGATAATAGATTCATTACATTGTATGGTTCCATGCATCTAAAATGAAAACTGTGCACTTAAAACAGAGTAGATTAGGATGTGCTTTCCTTGCCATTCCTTGATTAGTACAGCTTCTTCATTGCATATGTTCACGGTATTTGTTAGTTGCTCATGGTAATTGTTATCAAGAACATGTCATTTATGATAATCTCTGGATCAACACCAGAACAAGGAATGCATTATGATACAGCTCCTGGTGACTGCACAAAGAACAGGAATGAATCTTTGAGCCATTTGTTTTAAAAAGCCCATTGTTCTAGACTAATCCTTTGTTGTTTAAAAGAAACACATTTGCATTGGTTTCTGTTCATTCCTTTCCCAGCAGGTGTCTCTATACTGCAGCTTTATTGAAAGAGAGTGAGTAGGCCAGGGCTAATTGTATGAAAATGTACAGAAAAGGAGTGATGCATAATGAAGGGACAATTAATTTGTCCTGAGGAAGGCACTAATGTGTGTCTCAATAACGGCAGTTAGCTTACTTGTGCTTGTACTCACTTGTAATAACTTCCTATGTTTAAGTGCATAACCAAAGCTTCCTTTATTACTACTCACACTTTGAAACACTGTTCAAAATGGCAGGATTTCAATTGGGACCTTATTTTTTAAAAAAATACCAACTTCCAACTTTTACTTACTATGGAGAAAATTAATAACCTCACATGCTTTGGCATGTCTAAGTACATATCCAGTGTATAATAACAGCTGGAAATTTATCTTCATCAGCAACTAGAATGAACTATTAAACCTCTAGAAAGATAATGTGCAATCTTTCCTGGGATCATAAACGTGGAGGTTAATGAAGACCACAGGCAGCCAAAGGAATTGAGAGTGGGAATGAAAGGAGGGAAAGTATAAGTTACACATGAAAGTGATTATTATTTATCAGGTTTCTCATTGGTCTTGGTTTATGGGAGGCCAAAGCAACTTTGTTTTATTTGCAACCAGTTATAGAAAAAAAGGCAGGTACAGGAGAATAATTGTATCACTTTATTGACAGTGGTGTCCATGTTTTGATATATCCTTGTCATTTACACACATACACACAACTGAAATACAAATTATATATATAAAGCTAGAATTCTGCTTTGCATTTTAATTTAATTGCAGATTTTTATGACCTGAAACACTGTAGAATGAGCTGCAGATAAAAATTCGGGACATATAAAATCCTAAAAAAAGAACCACCAATTCACCTTCAGGGTTATAAAACTCTTCTGCTAGTATCACCATCTTCTACAAAGTGAAAAAGGTTGACAAATATTCTCCAACATCACCATTAATCAGTAGCTTGCCACATATCTGGTATGTGCTCAATGAGATATAAAGAGAAAGAAACATGACAGGTTCTATTCATTGTTCTCATAAAAAGGCTAAAAAAAGTGACAAATGACACACCTAGATAGACTTTTCAAGCAGACAGTTATAGTGGGAATGGTACATTAACTATAGCAATAGCCATAGCAATTAGTATGTTTGTCATATGAACAGGAAATAATGCTTCACCATAGACTATGTCAATTGGGATCAAAGTCAGGTCTCTATTTCTTCCTAGGAAACAAAAACAGATTGATCCTTTTAAAAAAAAATCTGAAAGGAGACAAGAAAACATAAAGACAACAATGAGGATAGTGATCTTACAATGCCAGTTCTAGAACATTCCTTACAGATTATAATTTATGCAACATGTCTATTTGGCTGTTGAACAGTCTGCTAGTGGGGATTTTCTGATTATCCATATAGAGAAAATATATTTAAAATGACCTTGTACTGCATGCAAAAAATTAAGAAGATTATTATTTGACATACCTTTCCATATGTTCTTGTTGAACATCCATTAATCTATAAGGAAAAGTAGAGATCAATGACATCTTGCTCAATGGCACACTCCAACACATATAAAATAATGCTGTCAGTTTAGTGCAGAGGTGCAAGTTCCTCCATCAGGGATCCATTAAGGGCTACATGGACAGCGCAAAACCAAAACTCACAAAAATGGGACTGGTCAGAAGTTCAGTTCTGGTTTTGGAAAACATTTCTGGTTTAGGAAATAGAGTGGATCGAGCCCCTGAAGCTTATTTAAAGGGTAAACTGTTGCTCTTGGGAATTTGCAGGAGAGGAAATCCACTCTATTTTGTGGCCAGAAAAAAAAAAAAGGCAGTCCAGGGAATCTGGGGCTGCAAAGATAGTGAGGAGGTGTATAGGTGGTCCAGTGGGCCATATTTTTCCCATCTCAGTTTAATCATTCATACTTGCATATCTACCTAGATTACCACCTGACCCAGCCCCTATCACTATCAAGCACTTTACCCTAGCCATTCAGTTTTACCTCATAACATTGTGAGGGAGACACACAGCTTGCTGATCTTTAAGTGAAGATTGTCAACTTGTTTGGTTTGGATGTCTCTGTTCACAAAGAATGTTATCAAGTACTAGCGTATATACCCAGCATTGCCCGGGATTTTATTTTCTCATAGGTAATACTTGTTAGAAAGATTTGAGGTCCTATATCTCTAATTCCCCAAACTGTCTTGTCCAGTACCTGCAACTTTTCCCTATATTCCCCTATCAATAACTCTGAATACAGATTGGATAGGGGAATATAGGGAAATCTGTATTCAGAGTTATTAACATACAGAGGTTGAGTTCCTGAGGGAATGCCCTGCCCTCCTCCTTGCTGCTAGGTCTCATCTCCATAGCAACCAACCAGGTCCAAGAGCTCTTTGGCTGAAAGTTCTAAAGGTCTCTCCCTTATCTGCAAACCCCAGGGTTCTATAGAATCTTCTTAGGCAACCAATCATAACCAGTCTTCACCTGACACAGCCAATCATAAGAGGTCAGGTCTTTGCCTGACACAGACAAACTCACAAACTTTGACTTTTGTATATTAGATGGAGTTTTTCAACCTTTTCCTCTCTAGAACCTTGGAAGCAACTAGTCACCTATACTTCCTATCCATTTCTTGTCCCTTTAGTACTGGAAATTGGAGTGAAGCTTAAATGAATGAATGAATGGATGGATACTAGCTGTTGTCATGTACCTTTAAGTTTTTTCCAACTTATAGAGGTCCTAAGGCAAACCTATCATGGGGTTTTCTGGGGCTGAGTGTGTCTGATGTGCCCAAGGTCACCCAGTGAGTTTGTTTTAATCATTGTATATTTTACTTATTTGGAAAAATAAATGTATTGTCCAGCTCTTGAACAATGCAAGATACTTCTCATAGTTCATGTTGTACAATTGTACAATGACACAACAACACTGGATCAGGTCTACATGTGAAGGCTACATCAATGCAGGAGCATCAAAATAGGCAGGAGCACAGCTTCTGTGCTCAGAATTTACTTATGTATTTTAAAACATAGATTTTACTCTCTTATACAAAATGAACATTCAAAATGACTTACAATTTCAGTTTCTAATGAAGAGGCAATTCTTTTTTTAAAAAACAATACAAAATCAATAACAATTCAAAAGCAAATAATCAATGCACGTAATGAAAACAGCAGCAAGAACACATCCAAGGCATCAACACTGCAAAATGGTTTGGCTAAGATACTGAACACGGTGGACTCTCTATTGCTAATGTTGACAACTTCTGATGCCAAAAATAGAGGCAGAGACAGGACACAAGTGGATGAATCATAAGCTGGGTTTGCAGAAACTGTGGTTCAGTTGTGATTCAGAAGACAACACTAGTTATTCAAAAGTACACAGAGGTACTTGTCTAACCAGTATAATTGTTGTTGCTTGGATCCAGCAGCTCATGGTAGTATGGATAAGATCTGAGATGCCTCATCCTGCCTTTTTGACATGAGGCAGTCTTTGCTGAGACCATGGGCTCCTCCATTGCTTTGAAGACTGATTTTCTGGTGGATGTTCTTGTTTCCAGATATATTCACATTGGTAGATGGATGTTACTGATCTACTTGAGAAACATCCAGATATATCTTATTGATCACTGTGGGAATGAACTACTTGGATAAATGATTTGAGCCACCATAGTAAACCTTACATTCTTATTACTTTAGTACAGAAATGTGGTACAAAAACACACACCATAAATGCCTGCTTCACAGGTAGTTGTTTGGGAGTGGAAACAGATACTTTTCTGTCGCCACTCCTAACGTTAGATGTTTCATATTAACAGTAATATGTTAGTGTTTATTTATACTTTTAGGATTGCCAAAGTGAAAATCGGAGCGGGATCCTGTACAGAAGTGTTGCTTGCTAGCTGATTGCATGACAAGCAACATTTGCTGAAATTCCCTCTTCTACACAAACAATAAATAAGAAGAACTGGGGAACTGGGGAAGTATAGAAGGGGGAACATTAGCCCTCCAAGAGACCTTGGAGGACTGTTCCTGCTTCAATAAAAAGTTATTATTTGTTATCCACAAACATCCTGTTGGGAACATGGGGGCATGTTTTTAGGCCTTTCTGGCTTCCTACAGGGCATTTTGAGTTATTCTGAGTCAAAAAAGGTTTAAAACAAAATCCAATTTTTTTCATTTCGACTCTGTGGGGGAAAGGGGCTCTAAATTTGTGGATATGTCCTCTACACCCTGCTAGAGGTCATTTTTTGGCATGCTGGAGCAAAAATATTTTTTTAAAAAAAATGCTTTCTTTAACCTCTTGGGGCCACAAAACAGCCCTGGGGATTGCATGTAGCCCATAGGCTATGCTTCATTCCTACATTAAAGGTACAGGAAGTGTCTCCATTTTTCAATCTGGCAACCCTATCAGCCTCATTTATGCTGATGAATTTAGCTTTCCTGGGAATATGGTAAAAGAAATCAGATTACTCTTTCCTTTTTTCTCTATAATCACTGCAGAAATTAACACAAATTCTTGACTGCTATCTGATTGATCTATTTATGTGTTCAAGACTGCATACATTCTGAAGATTTTTTTTTCTTTTTTGAAAGTGTAATCAAAATCCAATTGTGTCTAATAGAGTAGACCTACTGACTTAATAGAACTTACATTAATGTTGAATTCCTAAATTTCCATTGATTCAATAGCTTACTTTTTGGGAGGAATGTTTAGGCCTGGATACACAAGGATGTGTGACTAATTAGCCATCTGTCCGTCTGTCTGTCTATTCATGTTAAGATGAGAAAGAATACATATATGAGCAAAGGTAGATAGCCAAAATTTCAAATACAATTTTGCCTTTTAACCTTTTGATGCCAGTACATAACCTGTGGTAGTTCTGAGTAATATTTACAAGAAAAGTAAAACAGCAAAGAAGGTTTCTGAAGACTGACTGATGCTGCAAAATGCACTGGATGAACTAATACTGAAGGGCAATTTTAGCCTTACATCTGCCATAAGATATTAGCTTCAGGAAGTGTGAATGATTGATTTGATGGCTTGCTATTTGCAAAGACATATGTTCTTGATCAATCTGGCAAGAGAAGAAGGAGAATACTTTCAGGTGACATAAGGCAGATTTTGAGAACACAGTATTAAGAAGACCATGAGGGATGTGACCTACTTGTGTTGTTGTGACTTAAGGACACTGGCTGTGAGAAAATCTGGCTGTCAAGCTACAGTGTACTATGAACATTATCTCTAGAATGAGTGCTCAGATAGCTCTTAAACAATCTCAGAATACAGTCACAAATTATAATAACATAAGTTCTATTGCTTCAATAGGACATAAAAAAATATAAACGAGTTCAGGATTGCAGCCTTAATTAACAATGATACTGAAAAGGACATCACACCAAGATCTTCCTAGATCTTTCATCATAATAGCTGAAAAGTTAATTCATTTTATTGATGTTTAGGGAGCCCAAAAAATTAATTCATTAATTTAATGGTAGGAGTGAAAAATCTTACATTTGTTGCATTCACCTTTTTAAAGAGATCAAGGCAGTCTTCTCTTCTGTGCGAAACTTTCCAGACCTACAAATCACAGCTTGTTGCACCACATAACTTTTCTAGGCTTTAAACAGTAACTGATCATTGATTGGAGTTAAATGCAAAAGGATATGAAAATATAAGCATACCTCAATTAACAAAGCTTCTGAAAAAGAAGTTGTTCTTTATAAAGTTTTTCCAGACACCCCAGTTTTTCTTCTTTTTCCTCAGCTTGGAGGTTGTTTGTTTGTTTGCAGTATCAGCATTGAGAAGCTGGTAAAGGAGGGCTGGAGAAGCACAGACTTTCTCTATTAGGTTGCAGTAATGTGTGTTGAGTAAATAGTGCGATAAAGAAAGCTTGAGCTAAAAAAGAGTGGGAATATACTCTATCTAATCCTATTGAAGCTGTGTGTGCCTGCCCAGCATTGACAAGGTAAACAGCTGCTTCCTCCAGAATCCCTTACTGATGGTGCAGAAACAGCAAAACAGAGAGAAAAAGGGGAAAGCAGATAAAGAGGTAATGCCAGGAACACATCTATTTCATATCAGTAATGAGTCAAACTTACTACTCATTATGCCAAACAAACAAACAAAAAAACTATGGGTTTATTTAAACCAATAGGAAAATGCAAAGTTGTTTCCAATTTTTTATTCAGAATTAACACAACAGCTGAGATCCTGCTTTGACCTGGGCCCTTTTCGCACGCAGTTTCTTTTGTGAGAGGGCCCTCTGAGCGTCGCGTAAATGGGAGCGGCGGTCCGTACAATGCACTCCCATTTACGCGCCGCTCATGAGCCTAAAGCGGGCCCTGCACAGATTTTTTTTTATTTTCGGCTCTAAGCCGAAAATACTGCGCTGTCACGCAATGCTCCTGGAGCCCTCAGGCACTTACCTGCCCTGCGGTGCATTGGGCGAGTTGGGCCGGTCGCGCTTCCTTCCCCAGTGCAGCCTACAGCTCCCAGGCTGCACTACAGAAGGAAGGGGCAGAGTGTTCGCGCGACGGTCATGTGACCAGCAACCCAGCTGCGGGAGAACGGAGGAGCGATACGAGTGTCTCGTGCAAGAGGCTGCTTGCGCAAACGGCACCCCCCACCTCCGCGAGCAGGTAACGTGCAGAAAGGGCCCTGGACTCATGTGAGCTAATATTCCCCATCCTGAAGCAATTGTGTCTTGTTAGCTAGTTATTCATGGGTTTTGTATTTACTATCTTTGTTTATGAAACTCTATCACAGTGTTTGCTATTGTGCAATGCTCTTATTTTGTATACTTTGATTTTTACATACATTTAATAAAATGCCAAGGTCACAAAAACTGTTTTGGGTGTATATAATCAGTATATGTATAAGTTCATAGCTGGGAATAGCTTGGTGTAGGTGCACTCTTTTTCTTTCTTCATAGTGTTCTATCTACTTGTGCCCCCATCCCATAGCCATTTGAGAGACAAGAGAGGGTGGGTGTGGTCAGACAACACCTACCTATGCTCCTGCAGACAAACATATGAAGCTTATACCCTCCTCTTGGGCTTTCTGGGAGATTTAAGAGGATGCCTGGTTAAAAGAAAAAAAAATCTTTCACTCTATCACAATACGGAGAAGTTTGCTGACTTGCTTCCTTCTCCTGTGGGAATCAAAGCAGCCCATCTTCAGTGAAGAGACCTTGGGAGTAAGGAACCATGGGAAACAGCAGGGTTCATGTTAGGATTTAACCAAATCCAATATACATCCCTAATCTATTCTTCTTAATATATCATGGGCTTAAGGATTATAGCAAGTAAACAGATATTGGAATTGGCATTGAAAGAGTGGACCTAGAAAGAAAGAATTAATGCTAATAAAACCAGCTAAGTTAGCTGGCTGGAATTTTAAATTAACCAAAGAATACAACTCAAGTGAACTTATGAAATAAAAATTAATGTTTGGAACAGGGTTACTTCATCACACTTGTATTTGAAATTGGATTCTGTGTGGGTGGTGTGCCAAAGGCCTGATTGAATATAACCATGACAGAGAGAAAAGAGAGGTGAGGAGGATATGTATGTGCATGAACTGAAGGGTGTGTGAGATTCTAAAAGTTGAGAAGATTTGATTACAAGCTCCAGCTTTTTGAAGGCAACATTTGGAAGGATTCTGCCAATATTGTTTAAATTAATAGAAACCAGCAGAACAAAAGGCCACCGGTGGATTCATAAAAGAAGCAAAATGAAAGACAGTATAACCTCTTTTCTGTTTCAGTTATAAAAATGTGTTTAAAGCCCTTAAGGAAACTAGCTCCTGAACATAATACGCAAAACTCAAATGCTTTATTGCAATATTCTTCTGTTTTGTGTATGGTCCATCTAAAGCAGATTATAAGGTCCTGGATATAAGCCATGCCCAAAGTTGATACTATATGACTCCTTAGCAAGAAGAAGAAGGATGATGATAGTGCTAGGATCCCTCTTGCAATTCCTTGTCACAGCCTTACTCAATGCTAGGAGAGGGCTGGAAACGTTATTCTCCTTGCATTCTGATTGACATCTGATGAGACCACCTTAGCCTGATGCAGCTGCTGGCTGTTTAGGTGGCCTTGTGGGGCTATCTGCCCAGGACATAGTGCTTGGTTACATATATGTAATTAGGTAGCTGATGTAGAACAACAGCATATGTTTTCTTTCTCCTTTGAAAAAAAGATAAATAATGTCAGAAGAGAAAACAATTTCATTTCTGTCGTATATTTAACAATCTTAAAAGTGTGGGAGGAATTTTGAGCATCACACTATAGGTGATGAAACAAGTGCCTCATATGCACATCTAGCCCATTTAGCTGGCATGGGTTAGCTCTAGCTAGCAGCAGTTCTTCCAAGTCTCAGGTGAAGGCCTTTTCCAGCATTGATTCATGAGGTTCATGAAAGCAGTGTTTTCTGAGACTGAACCTGGGAGCATATATATACAAAGAATGTGCATTCTGGCCCTGCTGGGTCTAATTTACAGTCTGAATTGATGTTAACAAGGATAGTAACAAGGACTTTTGCATGTTTCAACATAATATACCTTAAAATAAACAATGTAATACATTTTGGTCTTTTATATATTTCATAGGGAAATTGCCAAATTCAGCCAAGATATGCCAGTTGGTTTAATTATTAGAGTTCTCTTTAATTTGAGACAACTCTTGTATATAATTATTTGGGGGGAAAAAGTTTTAACTGTTATCAGGGAAGTCTCCTAGTGGAAGTGCTGGGTAACAATCAAGATATCTTAAGTCCATTTGTGATTAAAAAATGGAGACTACCTGTCAAGGTGTGTGGGGAGGGTTGTGCTGCTGTGCGTGCTGTACCTGGTACTTTGGCTTGACTATTGTAAAAGAAAGGACTGGAAAGAATTGACTATTGTAAACGATAATCGGACACATTTGCTATGGACATGTCCAAATAATAGCATCTAGAGAAGGAAGGATAAAAAGAACTGTAGTGCAAAAACAAGATGTTCTTACAGTGCAATCTTTATAGAAATAAGAAATGAAAAGAAAAGCAGAGTAAAATAATGTCACCTTTTTGATATATAAATGCCATTCTGAAGAACAAAGGCCTTTATACGATTCCCCCCCCACATATAGTAGGGACAGAGAAGAAATCTGATCATTCAAAATCTACATGTGAACTTATCTGGTTTACACCTCCCAAACCAATAAACAAATTGAAATACACTTGTGCACCAATATTCACAATTTTCTCAATTTTTGTGGAACAGTTCCCTGGTCAAAATTGTGTGCAATATGTATATATGTGTATATACGTGTGGGAGTGGGAATGGGAATGGGAGCCCTGGTGGCACAGCAGTTAAATGTCAGTACTGCAAGCCACAAGGTTGTCAGTTCGATCCTGCCGGGCTCCAAGGTTGACTCAGCCTTCCATCCTTCCGCTGGTCGGTAAAATGAGTACCCAGCTTGTTGGGGGCATGCCACCTCGATCCACATGGAGAGGCGGGATACAAATAAATAATAATAATAATTAAAAAAAATAACGGTAGGGACTTTGGGGGCTGCATTGACTCCTTAGGGACATTGGAAGAATGCAGCCACCCCGCTATTGCCCACCTTGGGGAAAAAAATGACCAAGGCTTAATTTTGCCATATTGCCCATGCTGGCCCCAGGCAATTTTAGATCGAGGAAAGGCCTATTCCCAATAAGAAATGACCGGGAAGCCATTTTCAGTCTATGATAGGTGTGTATTAGCTGAAGTGGGACATTTTCTGTTTCCTTCTTTGCAGAACCTTTGAATGTTCACAGTCTTCTAGATAGAATGGAGCTGCTAGGACTCAATTCTGTGGTAAAATGTACAAGTTTTTTTTTTGAATTTTCAGTCACAGATTGCATGTTTTTTTTAAAAAAAAATCTTTGAAGGAGCATTAAATTCTATGTAGCAGAAGACATTGTGATGAGTATTGTTCACAAGTGTCATGTCTCAGATCATTGTAACAATAAGGGAACCATATTCCTGCATTTGGCATCAGTTAATAATAACAGGCACAGCACAACAGTATACAGAAATTTGACCTTGCTGAGCTTTTCATCCAGGTCACCATATTCCAGATATAAGCTGACCTTCCTGCTTCTGCACCCCATCCCCATTCAAGGTGCTGGAGAACTTTCTGTTTTGCCCCTTCTCCCCAGTTCCTGACAACTTGTAGAACTGTTAGGGAAGTTCTTAAGCCCTGATAGTAGGCATTTTTTATCTGGCTTTTACTCCACAACAAAAGCACACAGATGTATGAAGATTTTGCAGCACATCCATCAAACCTTTGGTTGTAACCACACTTTTGGTTATTTTTATTCTTTTAAACCATAATCCACGACTGTATTTAATAAATGCTTTCTTTTTTTTTTCATGTAAGAGTCTTGGTCTTTTCCTGGATTCAGTTGGTGAGTCTATCTCTGATCAAGCTTTGAGTTAAGACAAGATGACTGGAATCCAGTTGGTCAGTACAACTAGTCACTGCACATTTAAGCTTTGAATTAACCTAATACATTCACAGTGATTTAAGTGTTAGACTATGATGCGGGAGACCTGAGTTTGAATCCCAGCATGGCCATGGAAACTGACTGGGTGATTTTAGGCAAATCACACTCTCTCAGCCTCAGATAGAGGCAAAGCCAAACCTCCCTTCTGAACAAAATTTGCTAAGAAGACCCCATGAGAAGTTTGGGCTGCCTTAAGTTGGAAACAACTTGAAGGCAACAACAACAACAACAACTCAGCCTCAGCAAACAGCTTCCATGGCTATCGCTAGAACACATCCAGCAGAATAGTGTGATAGCAGAAGACAGAGGACTTGGGAGACATTGACCTCAATCCTATTTGTTAGTGCTGACTATAGTACACCCATTGAATCCATTATTGAATGGTGAGTCAACACATAGGTAAATACAATTGATTCATTGGCTCTACTCTTGTTGTTGTTGTGGTGGTGGTGGTGGTGTGCTTTCAAGTCATTTCTGACTTATGATGACCTTAAGTTGAACCTCTTGTGGGGTTTTCTGGGTCTGAGTGTGTGTGTGACCACTCTGTGGGCTTCCATGGCTAAGTGGAGATTCAAACCATGGTCTCTAGGGTTGTAGTCCAATGCACAAACCTCTATACCATGCTTGCTCTATTCTAATCGATATCTCCCAGCTTACTTCCTCTGTATTCTATTGGCACATTATTCTGTTGGGTGTGTGGTAAGCATAGCCCTGGATGGTGTTTGCTGAGGCTGCCATATTTGAATGTATTCAGCAATTCAAAGCTTACATGTACAGTGACCATTATATTAGAACATTGACTTGATGATCTACCTACCTGTAAGGAGAAACAGAAGGTTATGTTATATTGCAACATATAAATCAACATAGGACCTCTCAGAAAAGTGAGAATGTTTTCCTAAGACAAAACTCAGAAAGGCTGTCTCAGGACCTGTAGATATTTTTCCCCCAGTGAATGTCTCATTGTTTATGAGTCAAATACTGCAAACCCATAACTCCAAGACAAATGATACTATTATACTTATGCCTCATGCTGTGAACAGTGTGGTAGATATTTCTACACAATTCATTTCAGCAAAATGAATCAGAACAGCCAGACTAAATAAGTTTTTTCTTTCCTTCTTATAATAATGACTTCTTACCAGAGCAGAAGCCTTCATTTATCAATGCAGAAAGAAAAGTATCCATGATTTCATAATTATTATTATTTGTCTTTCATAAATAATAATGAGCTTATCTCTAAACCCAGGACAGTTGAAACTTATCTTTTGCTGGAAATCCTGCTCCAGGTAACCCACTCTTTGAAGAACTTTTCCATTTTATTTATCTCCCAACTATTCTTGTTTGCGTAAATGTCAGTATGTGATTTTAAAGATCAATTATGCTATATCAGTGCTCAACAGCGACTATAAAGAATTGCTTGAGCGTGTGTTTAAAATGCAGTGGTCTCTGAAAAAAAGAAGTATGTTTTTTACATTGCACAGATCCTTTAAGCACAGATGTAGATTTTAAAACTCTAATAAATAATACATTTTTCTTCTAGAAAGAAGTTGACCTTTACATAAGGTCAATGGCACTTTCTTCATTTAACTTCTTTAAAAATTATTATTATTTTGTTTCCATTCTCTTTCTTTTTCATTTAGTGACTCTCAATAACCCTGTCACTCAAGGTGACTTGGCTCAGTCAGCCAAGATGTGAACAAATTATTTCACTATGATAACTGTCTCTTTGTGCCTCCCTTTGTGAAAGCCAGTCAACAAACAAAGAAGTGTCCATTTAATTACTCTCCTGCAAATCTGTACTTTCACTACTGTGAGAGCTGTTGAGCTATCAGTTGCCCTTCTTCTATGTTAGGGAGAGAGTAGTATCCAATGCATTTCTTTTATTGTGTAAGCAGCTGTGCACAGTAGTTGTGGTAGAAACAGCTGCTTCTACCACTTGTTGTGGTGATGTTTGCACAATTTCTTGAATAACAGCTTTGTACAATGGCATATACAAATGGCTTGTCTTGTGATAGCAAAGATTTCCATTGTACTAGTATCAAGTTGGATTTCATCCATGTTTTGCTCAAAACATGAAACTCTGGTTAACAGCTTCAGAGAAGGCCAGGATATGAAAACGACTAGTGTGCTAAGCTGCTAACCAGCTTCCTTGTTTGTATAAAATGGGAGAACTACAGTTGACTGAAGATGCACCATCTTTGCTACAAGGGAGTTGAAAAGGGGCTGGTTACATTGAGAAAAAACTTCATTTATATCATCAGGGTAAGCCAAAATCCAGTCTTCCAAACTATCTCAGAAAATCCTGGAAGCTAACTTCCATATCAATTTGTTCCAGCCAGCCCACATGATTTTTTTTCAAATTTTCCATTTTCATCTACCAATCTGTACATTCACTGGACTGTCAATTTATGTGTAGATTTACATCTTTGAAACCAAGTTGTTTCACTTGACAATGCAAATTGCTATATTACATGAAACTAATAGTCCTTCTTTACATCCATCATGCTCTTCCAAATCATGCAAATTTTCAGGGAGAAATTTCAAATTCTAATTTTTAACATGAACACTTTACCTCCAAATTTGAAATTCAGATGAGTTAGATTTATTGTATTTTCCTGATGGCTTGATTTTAACAGACTTCAGATATAAGATCTCAGAAAAAAAAAGGTACTGCAGTTGCATGTGACACACCAAGCTCAATGAGATAATTAATGTATTTGCACACCAGCAATCAAATACGATCAGATTTTGACTATTATTGCATGTCAGTCATCAAGCACTGTCAAAGAGCATACACCAGTAATTTTCAAAATTATCTTCTGGTGAGCTCTGGGTTCTTTGGAATATTGTGAAAGCTTTCTGAGTCAGAAAATCAATCATGGGAAAGATGATTGCTCAAAAGACAGCTTATTCACCCCTCCTTATTTGAAATGTGCAAGCTCAGGAAGATGTAAGTGCATACGTTGAGTAGAAAATGGAAGAAAAAGAAGCTCACCTGTGTCTTGCATTAAGGGAGCATATTTCTGAGATCATCATCCAGAATAATCCCAAGTGCAAGGGTTCTATCTGTGGCAGAGATGAAGAAGCTTTTTTGGCAGGCCAATCAGCCTGGAGAGTTTCTCCGAAGGAAGAGATCTACCAATGCATATCAGTTTTCAGTTCTGTCAACTACTAAATACCACTGTGTATCAAATATCAAATATCAACTACTGTCACTCATTCACTCTCAGGTCTCAAACACTGGAACCAGATACCCTTGGATATTAAATACAGATGCAGTGAATCTCTGGTGAAGAGAACTCTCTGTGTATTCAAGGAATATTGGAAGAATATTTGCCATGAAAATCCACAAAGGGCAATTTTCAGGAAAAATATTTGGAGCAAATTAATTCCCCATACATGTTCTTCGTACAGCTTTCTTACGGGAGTGGTAACTGAAGAACCAGTTCAGATTCCAAAAGGACTTAGCACCTTCTCAGTAGCTAAGAGTTCAGTATCCTTCTACTTGTGTCTCATTTAAGATAAAATTAGAAATACTATGAAAGCAGAGGTGCCATTAAATCCCATTGCTAGTTCTTCTTTTTTTAACAAAGTAGGAATGAGGTAAGGAATAAAACTGATATTCCTCCAATAATAGCTGTGGAAAACTCATACCTTAAGATGGGATGGTAGACTGAGGTCATATTGCTAACACATAGAAAGGTTAAAGAAAGTTGGTCTCTGATAAGACACTTGGCATTGACTCATATAATGAGATTTGGAGAGGGAAGAAATTTGACAAATGACTAATATGGACTCTATCAGTAAGTTTTCTTGCAGCATTGGAGTGGGAAAGCTAATCTTGCACAGATTTGATGGGCTGATCTGATTCAATTTTAATTGTTAATTAAATATGTGATAATAAATAGAATCTGAGCTAGTGCTGCATTGATTGTAATTGTAATTAAAACTTCTAAAGTATGCTAGGAAACTGTGGTCTCTATTTTTTTTATAAGTCTTCACTAGAGTGGATTCACCGACTCAATTGTTGAGTGCTAAAATAATGCACCAGTAAATTTCATTGATTCAATAGGCCTACTCCAGATGTGATTTACAATCAGGTACAGGATTCTGAGTAAGACATTTGGGGAAAAAATACTGTGCCTTATAAACTGTACATTTAATCAATGATTTGTTTCACATGCAACTTACTATATTCCTCTGTATTATACAAAAATTAAGGCTGAACTCTTTAAGGGCACTTACTATAGACCCACACCATTGAAAGCACTGTAACTTAGGCCATTTCTACACTAGCCTGTTATAGCACTATTATTCTACTTTCAACATCCTATGGAATCCTGGGGTTTGCAGTTTAGGGAGGGGCCTCAAGTCCCCCAAACTGCAAACTCCAGGATTCCATAGGATGCTGAAAGTGAAATCATAGCGCTATAACAGGCTAGTGCAGAAATGGCCTTAGTTTTGAATAAACATGCATAGCATTGTACAGTAAGCATTCTATTTCTTCTCTGATGCTACCCTGTATTATGGAAGGCAGTACGGTAACTTATTTTCAAGCATTTTTGGATGAAGTTGGTTGAATTCAGCCCATAGCTATAAACAAACATAAGTTCTTAACTGTAAGATGACCTAACCATGTATTGCATTTATTATCTCTGTACAATTGGCTATCCTCTTCCATAACCTCTGCATGCATGAATGTGAAGTTGTATGAAGTGTCACATCCCATTATAGTCAATGAACACAGCGTAGTGCACCTGCACTGCAATGGATGTGCACGTGTCAGGTACACTGACTATAATGAAATGTAGCATTTCATGTTTTTTGTTTTCTACAGAGGCTCCTGGAACGAAACTCCCATATATACATATATGGAGACCATTTCCCACATATTTTCCATTAATACATAGGAGCGTGAAATATTGAAAAAGTTTCCCACTTACTGGATAAGATTACAAGAGGACTGTTTTTTTGGGGACATTTTAGATGTTTTTGTTTAAAAATTTGTGCAGTTTATTTGTGAAAAAAATCGTGCATTTTTCATTTCAAATGTATTTTGTGCAAAATGTAGTGTTTAGCTGAAAATAAAATTTATGTTGCAGAAAATAAAAAGTATATGAGTAAAACGTAATCTTTTTTCACACACAAACACACACACACAAAATATACTGGAAAAAAGAGGTATGCTTCCCTCCCCCTTTCTTCTGCTGAGGCAACATAATATTTGTGGAGCTTGACTTTTTTTTTTTTTTTGTAAAAAAAATGTATATCTCAGCATCAAATCATTTCCTCCCTCCCTCCATCTCTCTTTTAAGGCTGAGAAAAATTGCAATTTTTTAATGTCACTGTCAAATACAGAGGTTTGTTTTTGTTTCCTGGATCATAAAAGATTGATACTATTCTGGATGTAAAAAAAAGAAAAAAAAGAATGCCATTGCAAATTAATATGGCTTTGTCCTTCTCGAACCATTTGCTCTTTTGAATTAGGATATAAACCTTCAAAATTGATGCCACACATTTTTCATTGACTTAACTTAGTCAAGTTGTTCAGAATATACAAGCAGTGAACCAATTAAGAGGACCTTGCTGAGCAGAGCAGAGCAGAAGGAAGCACATAAGATGGATGGAAATTGTACCCGAATCCTAGCACTCACAAGAAGACAACAAGTAAAGGGCAAAGAGGTCATTGAACAAATATTTTAATAATGCTTTATTTGAAATTCCATCAGTTACACATTATTAGCTCTGCTATGCTGCAGAAACACAGGAGGGATAATGTGAAGTGCCTTATTTATAATACAACAAACCACAGCACCTCCAGGGCATACATCGTCCAAACAATTGTATTTTGCAATTCATCGCTCTATTTTTCTAAAGTCAGCATCTCCTCGCCTTGCTTTATGTGTGGACTAGCATATACGTTAGAAAATATGGATCCATCTAAAATCTATGAGAAGGTTACAATTTATATCACTAGAAACTCCAGCCTTTTTTTTATTATTATACAGATCATGAGAATAGTTATTGCGTCAGGGACATGCCTTTTCTGCTTACGATATGTATATTGACAATATAATAATGCATAATAACAGTCAGTGAGATAACTTTAGAGTTCCATTCCAGCAGTTCTGGTGGAAATATGCATGATCTGTTGTGTGTAAAGATAGGTGTGCAAAGTTGTACTATACTGGTAACCCAAGAGAAGTATCTGAATAATTAGATGCCCCTAAAGTCTAAATGGGTGAGTTTTATTTCCTCTCAGTCATTCATGTCTTCCCCAACCAAAATATATCGTCAAAATGTTATCTTAGGGAAGAAGGGAAAGGTTAATGATAGAGAATGTTCTCTGAAGGCTAAAGGTTCCACGAGATTCTTCCATAGTTGAAAATCTCTCTTAGCTGGCTCCATCTCTTCTGAGTTTCCAGCAGGGAGTGAAGATTATGTAATTTTCCCTGGCCTTCAGTTCTTAAAATTAGGGCAGTCTGCTCTGGCTGTTTTCTAAAACTGTTTTTAGTTATTTTTAAAGAGGAGTTTTGGACTGTTTTAACTGGTTTTTAGTTATTTATTGGATATTTTAATTCTTTTTATTCTCTGTGCATCACCTTGGGGCTCCTTGGAGAGGGGGTTAGTAAATATTTTAAATAAATCAAGTACATAAATAAGAGTTCCTCTGTCATTTCCTGCTGGCAATATTTTTGTTATATTACACAACACCCCTATGAAGATTCTTGATTCTTCCCTGCTCAATAAGATAAAATTCCTGTTCACATAGGTCAATGTGGATGTGGGTTATATTTCTGTTGTTATAGTGTACCTCCAAGTAATTTTCAGCTTACAGCACTCTTAAGACAAATCTTTCATGGGGTTTTCACAACTACATTTCTTCAGAGTGGGATTGCTATTGCCTTCATCTAAGGCAAGAGTGTGACCTGCCCAAATTCACCCAGTAGATTTCTATGGCTAAGTAGAGATTCAGGCCCTGGCTTCCCAAACTGCTAGTCCAATATGGAAACTACCACATTCAGCTGGCTCTCTGTTTATCCTACATCCTATTAAACAGATGTGGAGAAGGGGTACTGGGACCACTCTTACTAAATATGCTCTTTTCATGTGTGTTGTGTGTATTGACCTTGCCTCCTTGTGGCTGTACATTTGGTGTCATTGGCCATTTCCACACTAGGCTGTTATAGTGTGATTATTCCACTTTCAGCATCCTATGGACTCCTGGGGTTTGCAGTTTAGCAAGAGGCCATTGAGGCCCCTCCCTAAACTGCAAACCCCAGGAGTCCATAGGATGTTGAAAGTGGAATAATCACACTATAACAGTTTAGTATGGAAATGGCCATTGTGAAAGGAGCCTACTCATGCAGAGATCTTTAGCCATAGGTCTCTTAAATTAGAATGGAGTCAGGATTCCCATCTGCATTTCTAACATTACTTTCAGATTCTAGAGACTCTTAGAAAAATGACCATTTTAGCTGTTATAGTTTTCATAAAAAGCACATTAATGAATGAACCGCCTAGGGAAAGAGGGAATATGGCTAATGGCTGATAAGTTTGTGACACCACCACTTTGTTTTAACAGCTAGTGATGATGCATTTGTAGCTTATTTTAACAGGTGATTACTCAATTTTCTGTTTCTCAACTTTATTTTTATGTAGGTTTGCTTTAGGTTTCCAGATCCTTAAATCTTTAAGATGAACAAGAACAGAGGAAGAAGCAGTTTTTCTTCCTTTGGGCATTGGTTCCTGGTTACTGAGCTGGATGTTTGTTTGTTTTTCCTGATAGATAATGATAGATAGATAGATAGATAGATAGATAGATAGATAGATAGATAGATAGACAGACAGACAGATTGCATTTCAGGATTCTCTTACACTGCTCGAGAGAAATATCAGTATCAGCTTCTCAAGTTTTCCAGGGAGTTACTTGTGCATGCTTCAATTACCCTTGTGAACACCATGAAGTATCAGATTATCAATATCACAGGGCAAAATGCTAATATAATTAATAACAACTAATTATTATAATTTTATTCATTTCTATCATCCTTTTTTTTCAAAACTGGGACTTAAGGCAGCCTCCAAAAGAATAAAACCAACATAGATTAAAAGAGATACAAAATCACCAATTATACATAGAATTAAAACTACGTGGGCCATTTCTGCACGAGACTGTTATAGTGCTTTGATTCTGCTTTCAACATCCTATGGAATCCTGGGGTTTGCAGTTTCAGGAGGGGCCAGCGCTATAACAATCTCGTGCAGAAATGGCCCACGAAATTTGATAAAAGACTAAAGATAAAAATCAACAAGACAGCATGCTGTTAAAAGATCACTGCAGTCAATTCCTGAGACCCTGGTGAACAGATAAGTTTCCTCTTGTGAGCAGGAAGGCAGAAAAAATCATAGAATCACAGGGTTGGAAGGAGCCTCGTGAGCCCTCAGGTCCAGCTCGCTGCTCATTCCAGGATTTCCAGGAAGAGCGTCCCCTGCTGCCCAACCTCTTTTTGAAGATATCCAGAGAATCCCTCACCATCTTCTAGGCAATTGATTCCATTTCTGAACTGCTTTCGCTGTCAAAAAGTTCTTTCTAAAGTGTAGTTGAAATCTACCTCCTGTAACTTAAAACCGTTAGACCTAGTTGTACCCTGCAAGCCTGCATCCTCTTCTTTTTGACAGCTCTTGAAGGATTTAAAGAATGTCATTCCTCAGTCTTCCTTTCACCAAGTTGAGCATGCCCAACTCCTTCAACCTCTCCTCATACATTTTGTTTTCCACATTGGTTATCATCCTCATTTTCCTTCTCTGAAACCAATCAAACTTGAATATAACCTTTTAAAACAAGATGCCCAGAACTGAAAACACTACTCCAGGTGAGGCCTGATCATTTCAAAATATAGACTATTATTTGACTTGGAATCTATGGTTCTATTACTGTAGGCTAAGATAACATTTGCCTTCTTTGCTGCAGCATCACCCTGCTGCTCATGTTCAGCTTATGATCAACAATAATCTCTAAAGTCCTTTTTCAAATTAATACTGCTGTGCCATGTGTCCCCGATCCTATATATATGCATTTGGTGCAGAAATGGCCCATGAATGTAGAATTTTGCATTTAGCTCTGTTCAATCTGATTTTATTAAGTTCAGCCCAGGTTTCTAGTTTGTCAAAGTCCTTTTGAATTCTGTTCCTAACCTCCAATGTGTTAGCCATCCCTCCTAGTTTTGTATCATCTGAAAATCTGAAAATGATTTCCTCCAGTCTATCATCTAAATCATTGATAAAAACATTGAAGAGTGTCAGTCTCAGGTCAGAATCCTGGAACACTCCACTTGAGACCTCCCTCTAGTTTGAAGCACAGACACTGATGACAACTTTTTGAGTACAAGCTCTGACACAACCAAATGAAATGCATCAATGGCTCCAAATACATAAACATAGTATTTAAATAAAATAAAAAGATTATGATTGTGTCATGTTCATAAAATTAAAATGGCTTAAAAATGAAATGGGTTAAAACAATTGCTGTTTTGGGGCTAACTAAAAAGAAGAAGAGATAAAGCACACACATACATATTTGAGATTTCTAGGAAATATTGAATTTTTGCCAAACTGGTATTCAAGGCCTGGGAGAAAAGCAAATACTGACAGGGAACAAAGGATGGGTAAAAAGGAAGACATTCATTCCATGGCAGGACAGACTACCCCAGGCTTGAACTGAATATCTCAATTTTCCATGAAACCAGATTCTGGTCTTTAACAGAGAAAGCTTTGTGACAGAGGGAAAAAGTAGCCAGATAGCTTCCCTGTGGAATATGACCAACTGCTATATTACTGGCTAAGGCTTGTGAAAATCCTGTTTGGACCTAGATAAGGAATAAGTGATGTTTTTCTTCCTTTCCTTTCCTTTCCTTTCCTTTCCTTTCCTTTCCTTTCCTTTCCTTTCCTTTCCACCTTTCCTGTACTTTTATCTTCACATCACTCTGTAGAATAGTTGTGACAGGACCAGCTTCATGACTATGGCCATTTCTGCACGAGACTGTTATAGCGCTTTGATTCCACTTTCAACATCCTATGGAATCCTGGGGTCTGCAGTTTTGGGAGGGGCCGGCTGGATGTTGAAAGTGGAATCAAAGTGCTATAACAGTCTCATGCGGAAATGGCCTATGTAGGTCTTCTCAAACTTAGTTGCACACTCCAATTCTTCCAGCCACTGGATTGCCTTCAGCAACTGGTTTAACAGGTCAAATATGGGGTTGCTACAGTAAATAAACAGGGTGTTTGAATTCAGGAGAAATATAGTGGTTAGTTGCTGGACTATTTGTGGAAATTAGGATTCAAGGAAATGGGCAGTACAACACACACACACACACACACACACACACACACACAGAGTTGGACAGGAGCTCTTCTGACTCCAGTACTGTCACAATCCAAGTGGCTCAACATACTTCCTAGGAGGATTAATCCTCTCAGTTAATTTATGGTTGCAATCACATTTAGTTAACTTTTTGTGGTTTCCTCAATTGCAACTATCAGCATAAAGGAAGCCCGCGATTCTAGATAATGTGGTCATTAATAAAAATATAAGATCTTCCTGGCAACTGAATTTGGAAGGTTCTCCCCTGAGAGGTTGATTTGCCCTTTTCACTGCACAGTTTTTGGCAGGTGGAAAAGACCTAGCTTTCTCAGCAAACCTTCTGACTTTATACCAGCTGATTATGTGGTCCATTGGTTGTCCAAAGGTCCAGAGAATTGTTTCTCCTTGTTTTTGACTTACCGCCTCACGCTGTTTGCATGTGCACATATGCATGTGTACCATATCTCTCTATCTTTCCTTCACTTTTATTTTTCTCAAATCATTAGACTACCTTTTTGGAGGAGGAAGCTACTTGACCGAAAGACAATCAAAATATTGTCATATTTAAAGAACTAAATGCTTTACTAGATAGCTAAAAATATATTGTCAATCATAAATGTGTTTACAAATAACCCCATCTGCTCACAGTAGTCTTTTCTTAGTTGTATCACTCAATTTACAGAATGCCTTGTGGTGGTTTGCCCAGCAGCATTGGAAATGTTAGGGTCTGTTTCAAACTACACAGCTATAGTCCCGATAGCACCTTAATTGCCGTGGCTGGGTCTTAAGGAATCCTAGAATCTGTAGTTTGGAAAGGCACTAGAGCCCTCTGACATAAAGTCCTAAATATCCCTCCCTTAAGTGCAAATCCCAGATTCCATACAAAGATCCTTTTCACATGGTATTTTCCATGCAAAAGGGCACCTGGAGCGTCGTGTGATTGTGAGGAACGATCTGCACAACACACTCACAATCGCGTGATGCTCCAGGGCCGGCAGGCGCCGATTGCGCACCTTTTCATTTTTGGCTAGAAGCTGAAAATGGTGCAGGATCATGCATTGCTCCCGAGCCCCGCATGCACTTACCTGGTGTGTGGAGCCTCCAGAGCCACACCAGTTGCACTTCCTGCCCCAGTGCAGCCTGGGAAGGTCCCAGGCTGCACTGTGGAAGGAAGAGGAGGGGCTCTTGCGTGAGCAGGCAGCTCGTGCAAAGCTGAAGGACCCAGGATGCGAGAGCCTCTTACCAGAGGCTGCTCATGCGATCCCCACACCCCAGCGCCAGAAGAAGGTAAGGTGCGGAAAGGGCCAATGTTGCCATGGCAGTTAGAATGGAAGCATAGAACTAGAATCCTGCAGTGTGAAAGAAAATAAAATTTTGTTTAGCACAAAATCCAAGGTGACAATTACACAGATATTGGGATTGCCACCCACAACAGCACTTTTTGGCTGCTGAAAACATGTATGGGTTGGGGTGGTGGTCCTCCACCACAGATATTTTTTTGGGGCGGGCTTGGAAATTGAAGTAGGAAGAAAATTGCCATGCTCTATCTTGCCCTAGTTTCCTCTCGTGCACATAGGCATCCAGCATTTGATACAGCCTTTATTTCTTTTTTTTCCAGAGTTTTAATTGAAAATTAAGGATTCAGTTGAAAATTATTAATCTTTGGTAATTGTATTTAATGATGGTTTTGGGTTTGCTGTTTACTCATTCATTTTTTAAAAAAAAATCTCTGGATTTTACTGTTGCTTTAATGTAATTTCTGTAAATCATCCTGGAAATACCTCAAGCCCTGAAGGGAGTGGCAGAAATTCCAACAAGAAAACAATGTATGTAGGAGCCCTAGATATAGAATTTCTTAATTAAATAGAGTAGCAGCTCTGTCTCACTTCTAAGCAGCTTGTTTACACCTGTGAGATGACCTACTTCTTAGCACAGTATCCTCCTCAGTGATGGACAACCCCTGTGAAACTCTCAGAACTGTAGAAATTCATTCTTGCTAGGACTCCAGAAATAAAAAGCACATATAAAAGACATTTCATTCGCAACTATAGACAGAGGTAAATCCCTGCACATATTGCACGAAGCTATATTTGCATATATTATGGATAACAGGTTAGATGTATTCCTAGCAGCACCACCTATTGGGAGTTCAATGGATTTAGCATCTTTACATACCGTAGCATCCTAAATTTAAAGAAAGAGAGAGAGAGGGAGAGAGGTTTATTTCAAACAGTGCTAAATCTGTTTTAAATGTCTAATGCAATACTTGGTTTGTTAAACAACACAGCAAGTTCGTGAGATTATGGGTGGGGAGGGATTACTAACAGGAAAGATTGAAGAGAAACAGCTGTAGAAGCTTTGAGGGCTTTTAAAAAAGTATTATTATGGACACATGCCTTCAATAGAGGTCATGGGGAGTTTAATGTTCTGCAAGAACATGTTCCTAACCACTCAATTTGTTTTATCTAAAGTACATTGGGCACACTCCAGAGAAAGTGAGACATGCCTAGATCCCATTGAAATCCACATGGCTGAAGCAGTTAGTGAAATGTCACAGATTTCAATAGGGTGGGTAGCCCAAGCATAAATGTAATTATATGGCAGTCAGGGCAAAATAATACACTCAGTAATATTTCAATTTAAAACGTTTTATTACAGTTCAGCATTATGGTGGTTGGGGTATTCTGGGCATTGTAGGATAATAAGTTTCTAAGCTCTTTGGCCATTTCTTCACATTAATACTGTTGAACCACAATTGCAGGGATGGCAGGAAGTGGGAGAGAAATTATATCCTGCCATGAAAGTTGTGCAGTAGAGAGGTAATATGAGAAAATGTCCAAAGAGTCTGAATCATTGGCCATTTCTGCATTACATTGTCATAGTGCTGTTATTCCACTTTCAACATCCTGTGGAATTCTGAGGTTTATAATTTACTGAGGCCAAAGAGCTCTCTGGCTGAGAATTCTAAAGGCCCCTCCCTAAACTGCAAGTCCCAGGACTCCCTAGGATGTTGAAAATGGAATAATAGTACTGTAACACTGTAGTGTGGAAATGGCATTTGTTTTTGAACATGAAAAGGACTTTCCTATGTTAGCTCAGTGATTCTGAGAAAAGGCAGTATAGCTGATCTTATTTTATAAAGGGGGTACGGTCATGAGGTTGAGCACAAATACAACTATGTATTTAAATACCTCAAGCAGAATCCAGTTTTGTGAAATCTCTATTCCTTGGAAAGTGTTGATGTTGTTACTTTTGTTGTTGTGTGCCTTCATATTGAGTCTGAATTGTTGTGACCTTATCTTTGAGTTTTTTGAAGATTTCTTTTTCAGAGGCTTGGCATTGTTTTCCTCTAAGGCTGAGAAAGTGTGACTTGCAATCACCCATGGCTGAGAAGTTATTTGAATTCTAGTCTCCCAGAGTCCTAGTCCAACACTCAAAGCAATGTTGAGCATTTGAATTTCACACAGCTATTAAAAGCTCAGGAGCTCTGTGATGGAAAAAGCTTGTAAAAAGTCCATGAAAAAGACCCAACCAGAAAACATTGTCTGTCTATAATATTTCTGATCAGGAATGTAGTAGTATGTGAATATGTGTGTGTGCATGCACACCTACGTGTGGAGGTCAGCCTTTTCATGACATATCATAGGATGTATATAATGAGCAAATAATATGAAAGTGTGGCCACCTGGATTGGGAAAACTAGAATATGGCAACTTTAAGAGTGAGTAAGAGATGAAAAAGAATGGTAAAAGTCGGACAGAAAATGATGACAAGGGATAGTTGTGAAATGTGAAATATTTATTTATTTAATGTGTAGACCAAAGGCCATTTGCATAATAAGTATTAAAATGCAATACAATACAATACAAAATGTTAGTATAAAATAATATAAAATACATATATAGAGACAGCATAGCAAAAATACATCGTATATTAAGCTACATAATGGACGTGTGGACAAGGGATAGTTGAATGGCAA
The DNA here is from genome assembly GCA_948474755.1 of Ctenosaura bakeri. Lineage (NCBI taxonomy): Eukaryota > Metazoa > Chordata > Lepidosauria > Squamata > Iguanidae > Ctenosaura > Ctenosaura bakeri. The sequence goes on along the minus strand of CAOLHI010002638.1, from coordinate 73,001 downwards.
TGGGCTTGAGAGAAGGAGAGAAAGAATGGTCAAAAAAAAAGTTTCAGTAAAGAAGAAGTGAGAGCAGAGACAAACATAACATGGGTGAGGAATCTAAAAGGCCTTTAATTCAAGTGAAGCTGGCACAAGTCACCATCCAGAGAAATCCTGGGTGAACAAACAAGTTTCCTGGTTTTACAGACAGGTTTCTAAGACGTTTAAAGTTTATCTTATCTATCTATCTATCAGATACATGGAAAATGTGTAAATGTGAAGTAAAGTATGCATACATCAGAGTAAAAAAAAATTAAGATACAAGACAATACAGTGGGGACATTAAAACTACAACAAAAACTATAACAATTATCAGCACAACAAATTAATAATACGAACCAGACACCAGTAAAAACATGTGCTTTATTAAACACTATGTTACATCCTCTTAAAATGTCTGCCAACCCAAACTAGTTAAAACCACACAATATGGCCAGCCATATAACCTATAATTTCAGGAATGGGAAGAAAACTGTAGCTACCAATCAAAGTAGCGGTGAAGAGACAGATTGTTGTCGGCTTAAATGAAGAGTTATTTAGAATGATCCAGGACAGATTTGCAATTCTTCACTAAGGCCCTTACTGCACCATGCCTCAATAGCATGTTGTTCCGCTTCAGTTCCAACATTACCATTTCTGGGATGGTATAGGGTTCTGAACACTCTCTACCACACCCTTTCAACTTCAGTGAATGAGTAGTGTCATTGTCACCAGTGTTCCCTCCGCATTGCATATCATTGGTGAGTCCTTTTCCCCGTCCTTTCCCTGCCTCATAGTTTGTGATTGGTCATAATGTGTTGCTCTAGCAGAATGACAACTGCTTCAAGGAAACAATTAATTTTAGCAATTACAGTAGTAGTAAAGGGTTCTAGCCATTATTTCTACCCAGAAATATTATTTCCTGCACAGAAAATACTGTTTCCTACATAGAAAATACTGTTTTCTGTGCAAAACAACCACACATGAATTTTGTGGAGAATAAGTACCAAATTGCGAAAATTCTTGTTGGTCCAGGAGTCTACTTGTCAGGGTTGCTTGATGCTTGAAAAACACAGTTTGACCATTTTTTTCCAAGTATTTTTGAATACTCTTTGTTCCCTTAAACCAGGATCCAATATACAGCTTCCCAGTAGAAAATAGTTCAGCCAAAAATTATCTATAGAAATAGAATAAAAGATTTGACAAAATAAAATAATGAGGGGGAATAAATAAATAAAAATATGAACATTCTCCAGTCACTATTCAGCAGCAGTGCCTGCTAAGTGGATCTCTCATTTATACTTCACCAGTTCTATTAGTTGCTAATGTGGCAGTTCTATACTGTAGTATGATGCAAAAGAGCTACACATTATCTTTTTCTAAAGTGTGATGAGGAAAGATGGGCTAAAAATGACTTGCAGCCTAATCCAGGTACTTTTTTTGTGACAGTCTTCTGATCTATCTAAGGCTGCCAGTGTAGGCATATGTCCTTGGAAGGAAGTCCTATTGAAATCAATGGCACTTACTTCCAGATAAATGTGGTTAGTGTTGGACTATAAAATAAAGAAGCCAATGAGCTGAGCTTCACATGAATCTAGAGACAAGGTCCATAACCTTTTAGTGCTTCCATGGGTTTAAGACAGCTTCAAAGGCAACTGCTCTTTCGTGGAGGGGGGAATCATTAAATCACTGGAGCTTGTACACTTCTTATTTCAAAACGACACAGAGACCTTGACTTTTAATATATAAGAAATGCTGGACATTTCAGTGTGTCATTGTTTTGCTTGTGGTATTCAATATATTATAATATATTCAATATATATATTATAGATGGAACAAATGGAAAATTTCCTTCCTGTTTTTTAATAGCTTTCTAAGAATGTGTTGATTTATTGGCCCCTACCACCTACTCATTTAATGTATATATACCAGTGCCAGAAATGAGTATAGTAACCTGCAAGAGTTTTGAAGTTCTCAACCAAATAAATTTGTGCCCTTTCTTCAGGACACTGAAACTGGCCTATGCACAGTTTCTCTTTCATTTAATAAGGGCACAATTTCTGGCAGAGGAACAATAGTGGTCATAGGAATTGAAAAATGTAAGGTATGTGATTACGGGTTTCTAATGCAAATTATACTGATACAATCTAATCTAATCTGACTTTGGCTATAGTTATACAAAGCTTCACAAATTTCTTTCTTGCAGGCAAGAACAAATCATTTAAACAATGTTTCTTGCTGCTATGAGACACTTAGCAAAAACTGCACAATTTTCAAAGATTATTCAAAGTTCTGGATGAATTCTATGCTGAAATTGTGCATTTTTTAAATGTTGTATGTTCCTATAAGGACATTTTCTGCACAGAAAACAAGTTTCCTGTGCCAAAACCTAGTTTCTTGTGCAGAAAACAGCACTTTCTGCACAGAAAAGAGTGGCTATATTGGTTGAAGGATTCTTTAAAAGTAACTTTTTAAGCCGGTTAAAACTTGTAGGGATGGTTGCTCCCTTCTGGGTTTAGAACAAGTGAGTTTGTGTAAGAACAGTCTCAAGAGTTTTTTTAAAAAAAATGATGATGATGATGATGATGATGATGATGATGATGATGAATTGGCTAGTATCCTGTTAGTGCATCCCTTCCTAGAATTGGATGACCTAAAGATGGTAGTGCACACGCTGATAACCTCAAGGTTGCACTTCTGCAATGGACTCTACACTACATCTTTGTACCAAGTTTGGAAATTCAATTGGTCCAAAACATGGCACCAAATTGATTACAGGCACAGTGAGAAGTAAATATGTCACATCAATATTAGAATCACTCCACTGGCTGCCAATTAGTTTCTGGCCAAAGTATAAAGTGTTGCTTATTGCCTTTAAAGCCCTACATGGTTTGGGTCCAAGTTACCTGCAGGATTGCCTCCTCCCATACAATCTGCCCTGAATGCTCAGGTCCTCTGGAGGCCATGACCATTTACTTAAACCGGCTAGTAGTAGACTGGCAAAAGTCACTCAGAGGACCTTCTTATTGGCCACCCCTAGATTGTGGAATGACCTGTGGGAAGAGATTCAACAGCAAAATATGCTTTCCGAATTCAAAAAAGCATGTGATAACTGAAGCCCCTGTCAGAGCTGCTGATAACGAGCAGCAGCTGTTGGTCCCTGTTGCTGTGGCTGGAGATGAGTCCTGCAGCTCACGAGCTTCCCCTGCTGCCATGGACCAAGCAGGTGTGGACATTCCTCTGCCTGCTCCTTTAGAGCAACAGGGATCTGATTCTGAAGAGGCTCTGGAGCCTGGTTCAATAAGCCCCTAACGAAGGCAGAGACTCAAGAAGGCTGTGCAAAGGGAGGCTTCCTTGGCTAAGTTTAAGAAGCGATGACTGGACACACGTGTGCCTGGGGCTATATAACTGCCTGCCTGGAAGCTTCCTTTGCTTGTGGCAAACTTCTTACAAGCTGTCCTCTTGCCTGTATCTTGCTCCCAGCACCTGGTTCCTGATACCTTGAATTGATCTCTGGACTCTTGACCCTTGGCTTTGGAACTCTGACTATGGCTTTGCTTGGTGCTCTGGTAAATGAACTTCCTTCAGTAAAAGTGCTTACTTGTCTCCTCCTGGCTGGACTTTGCTGGCTCTCCCACTCTCTTCTCCGGGCTGGCTTGCCGCCCAGGTCTCTGACCTTGACAAAGTACTAGACTTATCTCTTCCAGCAGGCCTGCCCAGCCTATTTTTATTTGTGTTTTTAATTGTACTTTTAATTGTGCTTTTAATTCTGATATATTTTAGTTATAGTATATTTGTATTAATCAGTCTATATTTTAGTGTATTTTAACTATGATTTTTTAGTTCTGTCTATTATTTACCCTGCCTCAAGCCTTGGGGAGAGGTAGGTAACAAATAAAATTTATTATTTTATTTATTCTTATTTGTGTTCTTATTAAAATCCAATGCATCCCATTTTAAGTCATTTGGGTCACTGCAGAAGTTGAAATTCTTATGCAATGACCAAAATCCTCACTGAACTCACCTTTGACCTGCAGGAAAGCTCCCCCTAGTCATTTAGTGACTAGTGGAGACCAAGGGCCACCAAGGAAGCAGCTGCCTATATCCCTATTGGCAGACACAAAACAATTATATTATACACCAAGACCTAAAGGAGGGACTGGCTGTGGAAAAGCGGGGGGGGGCTCCTGCAGCTAAAAAGTGGGGTCTGGGGAGGTAAAAAGGGAGACATAGCACAATTCCACACACAAAATTTATGTTTTTCAGGATTGTGGGCATGATTGCCTCTCTATATTTTGAAATAGGTTTTTTTTTTTTTAATGAAAATGACACAAACAATAAAGATGTCCCTGGCTAAAAGACTTAGCGAAAGACAGGTGCACCTTTTTTTGTTAGTAAGGAGATATTCAAGTGTGCATGTGTTTATGACAAGAGTGGTTATTCCTCAATGATATTTTAGCTGTGTGTCCAAAAATGGCACATGGCATGAAGGAGGCCCAAGAGAAGAACCTGCACAATTTCAGAAAGATAGGCAGAGAGAATAGGGTAAGGTAATGAAAGAAGAGGTGAACATTGTTTTGTTAGCAACAACTTTCTGATTGTAAGAGCTGTTTCACAGTGGAGTGGGTTGCCTCTGAGCGTGGTGGATTCCCCCTCATTGGAGATCTTTAAACAGAGGTTGTATGGCATGCTTTAGCTGTGTATGGCTGCAAGGCATGGGGTTGGACTTGACAGCTGTTGATGCCCCTTGCAGCTCTGTGATTCTATGATTCCATGAAACTTACAGTTATTTCTCTGTATAGAATTTTCCCTTGATATTTTAAGATCTATCATCTTTCTTTGCACAAGAGAACTTGTAGAAATGAGTTTTTGGTTTGGTTTTCAGTTTTTAATTGAACTCTATTAACCTTTTTAACAGGAAAATGTCGCCATAGCTAGTCAGTTTGAAGAGAAATGCAGGAGAGGCTGGTAAGGGAGAATTCATCACAGATGAATCTCTAAATCCAAAACCATAGAATCATAGAAACATAGAATTGGAAGAGACCACAATGGCCATTGAGTCCAGCACCCTCTCATGCATATTCAGGGGTAGCTATGCTGGCTATGCAGCAAAACGCAACAAAATCCAAAGTCTACAAAAGAGTGATATCAATATTGGCCCATCAAGATACACAAAATAAATGCAAAGTCCGCTCTCTCCCTCCCTCCTTCAGGCTTCCCTCTTGTGGGGGGAAAGGCAGATGACCCACCTGAACCTACATGAATAAAGAACACTTAAGGTGTGGACAGGGATTTGTTGTTGTTGTTGTTGTTTTTGTATTTAGGAGATTATTGTGACAAAACCACATTTATTTTGACATTAAATGGCATTTCCTTGAGATATTTCAGCGGAATGTCTACATGTTGAAATGATGATTTGAAACAATTTTCACTTCTTTTCAGCTGAAAGAAACCTTACACTTCTATATTGGCGCAAGAAACATTTTGGAAAAGCCTTGTCTTTAGTGTATAGATTCAGTATGTGGGATATTTTTCTGCAGTTCTAACAAAAGACCTTCCACATGTTTGTAAAGAATCCAGCAAATCAAACTAGTACACAGATCTAATACTTAAGTGGCAATTCAGTATGATTAATTCCACTGAAATGTAATTACAAAGCCCTAAGGGCTTTGCTCTTACTGGCCAAAACCTTTGGAAACCTTTTAGCATGCACAGATCTTGGGAAGAGGGAAGTGTTGGCTGTGTCCACAGAAATCCATGCTGTAACCTAAATTCCTGTATAGCACTCTATATGGAACTGTCTGTGAAAAGTATCTGGAAACTTCAGCTTGTGCAAAATGCAGCAGCCAGACTGTTCTTTAGAGATGTGAAAAAATGTTTTTGGTTTTGACAATCTTAATAAACTTGCAAGACTAATTGTGATAAAATGTGAAGCATTCCACACATTCATGAGTTTGGTTTTCAGAAAAATAAAATATGTGCAAAATAATGTGCCATTTTTTAAAACAGTAGACAGCTAAATACGTACATAACTAGAAGAGAAATATATCCAGAAATATATTAGTGAGGAAAAGTTGTATAAATAAATGTGCAAGTTGGGGAGCAGCAACAGTGCTAAAAATTACATGAATTTCAATAAAGGGAGAAAACATAGTAACTAGATATAAAACAGAGACAGGAAGAAAATTCAAAAAGGATTTGAAAAAAGTTAGTGAAATTCAAATGAATATTTCTACATTTGTCCTATTTTTAATATGGATTTTATAAAGCCCGTAAGACTGGTTTTGTGAAACAGCTTTCTGGGTTTCCCTTTTGTTTCAAAGCCCAGTTCTAAGCCAAATCCATATGTACCGATTCATGGTGTCCATCTGGAGTATCTGAAAGATCTACTTTGCTATGAAACATCTCAGAGTTTGTGTTTTTCTATGGTTCTCTTGCATGTGCCATCTCCTAAAGAGGTGTTGTTATGCTGGTGTGCCCTCAATTTATTTCAAGTTATTTCCTAAGGCAAACTTATCACAGGGTTTACTTGGCAAGTTTTGTTCAGAGGAAGTTTGTCTTTGTCTTCCTCTGAGATTAGAGAGTGAGATTTGCCCAAGGCCACCCAATAGGTTTCCATGGATGACTAGGGATTTGAATCCTGGTTTCCAGAGTTGAAGTCCAACACTTATAGAATCACAGAATCCAACCTCCTGCCATGCAGAAACACACAGTCAAAACAGTGCTCTGCTCCTGGAAATCTCTCCCTGTCTTCTTCTTCTTCATTCATTACTAATTCCACCTTCCCCCAGCAGCCTCTTTTTCCACACACAAAGCCACCCCACATGTGTCCTGGAAGGTCCTGTTGAAAAGCTTGTAAGGTGAGTCATAACAACTGATAGTCACGCCTTCTCTGAGCAGGTGCTTGTTGGATTTTAGCCTCTTCTTTAAAAAGAAGCATTGTGCTGAATCCAGTTAGTCATGCTGGACTATTGGTGGTGAACGTCTGTTGGTGACTCACACATATGCAACCAGTGTGGATATCCTCTTAAGTTTAAGTTTCTTATGCAAAGGGGTATCTAATACCTCTTTATGCAATGCCTCCTTTCCCAAGCAAGGAAGATTCAAAGGGAAGGTGTATGGCCCTTTGGCCATTTAGGCTATTTCTGCATGGTGTTGCAGTCCTAGGTTAGGGAATGCGATGACAGTGGGTCCACAGGTTGTACTTTCACATGAAGTTGTTGCAGTCCCGCTGCCATCCTGCCCCCAAGTATTTGCTTAACAAAATAAACCTGTTAAGCACCTATGATTGTGCAATACTCCTATCCTTCCTGGCTATGTAGAAGGGGAGGAAGAATGACAGAGGTGCTTCCTTTCCCAGTGCAGCATGGAAAAGAGCCAGGCTGTACTGTAGAAGGCAGGTGAGTGCCATTTGCGCTCCCGTCTGCAAGAAGCCATTAGGGTGCAGAGGGGAGCATTCCTGTCACACACCCTTCCTGGCAAAGGCACTGCTGGAATGGTGACAGGATATCAACGGGATCAGTTAAAGTACGGAAATGGCCTAAGTAGTTCAGGAAAGGTGTTGAGTGCCTGAGCAGCTTCTAGTACAGCCAAGAACCTCCCTCCATCTCCAGCATATTCACTGAAGATCAGTTAGGGTGATAAGTGCTCTTTTCTCCTGGCTGCAGAAGTGCAGCCAGATACTGGTTGAGTGCTCAACGCCCTCTCTCTTCCACTAAGTGGCCCTTGGAGAGCAATCCAGCACTAGGAAGCTGCCTTCCACAGGAGCAGAACTGCCTTCCCAATGGAACTGTGCAGGCAGAATTTTATGTTCTATCCATGCGAAGTTAACTTAGGAGTTTGGATAGCTGCAGTAATTCCTAGTAGATTTTTTTAAACAAATCGCATCTCTATATCAGCTCTGTTCCAAGCTATGTCACGATCATGTTTGCTGTAGTAAGCGGAGGGGCATCTGATCAGGAAGCACAAGCCAGAAGAAGTTTTTATTTCTTAGACTCTCCAACTTTGCTTCCTCACATTTTCAGGTGCAGCATGTCATTTAATTGTTTTTTTAAAACCCATATAATAATTCAAAGCAATCAAGACAGTGATTGTTGCTAAGTAAGAAGCATCACTGGGTTTGGATGGTCTATCATCACTGAGCAATCAAAATGAACAGTGGACACCTAGAAAAGCTCCTCTGTGGTGAAAAATGTCCACTGGCACTACTTTGTTGAAGAGTGTCACCGTGCGACAAAAAGTACTGGTCATATAATGCATCATCAGCATTCATCCTATGGGCATGTCATGCAGGTGGATGGGAATCACTGGGGTGTGGTAAATGTAAGTGTGCCAATGACATCTGAGTGGTGTTAGATGGATAGGAGGCAAGGGAAAAGACCAAAAGAAAACGCCATCCCCACCCCATTGAAGAAAACAGCTTTCACTGCTAAATGGAAATTACTTAGAAAGCTGCAGTGCAACATTGATTCTGACAGCCTGATTCCACAGCAGAAAGAAATTGAGGAAAATATTGGTCAGGGTGTTTTTTTCCCTTGCAAGTAGCTAAATGTGCTTGATTTTCCCCTGACAAGATCAATCAGTGTTCATCCAGCAAAATAAGCCCATGCTAGATAATATTTTCCGGAAGGTGCTGAAAATTAATTGAAAACTCAGTGGTTTTTTTTCTTTTTTCTTTTTGGTCTGTATGTAGCTGTCTCCATATACGAAATAATGAACCCTGTGGGTGAAAATGAATGTGTACCCTTTTCATTGAGCTAAGAGCTACATTATTTAATATATGAAAACAATATTTCATGAAACAAAGATGCAGGCTACCTGTGTATGTTATAAATTTCCCTTAATGACTGTAATATATCAAAAAAGGATGCCTGTGTTTTTAGAAACAAGTTTGACTTGTATACCTGTGTTTTTCCTCATCATCCTTCTCCAGTTCAAAATTTCATCACGCCTTGAGACTTTTTCATTTGATTATCCTGCAGGCCGGTGTACAAAATACATGCTCACCTCATGTTGTGATATATTTGTGGGATTTGTATCCCACCTTTCTCCTTAGAGTAAAACTCAAGGCAGCTCTCAACAAGACTGAACAAAGTCTGGCATTCTGTTTGTGAATTGAAATGACATTGCAACTGACCTTTTTGGTCATTGTGGATGACAGTATTCTCTTATGATCATAGAACAAGAAAAATCCCCCCCCCACAAGACCTACTTTGTGAGTAGTACATTTCCCCCCTCCCCATCAATGTGGCCATTTCCATTTTGTTGGAGAGCAGGGCACATGCAGTTATATTCCTATTGCTGGATGGACTGTACGGACATCATCCTCAGGGATGTACCAAGGACCCTGTCCAGCTTCAGAAAAATAGCGGGATGTATTCTCAGTCTCCTTTGTTCCTGACAAGATGGAAATGGCTATGGGGGGCTATGTGGCTTACAAGGTTGTTTTTTGTTTTATTTTTTGGCATGGCTACAGAAATGTAGCTGTGTAATAGATGTATGTATCCAAATGCAGGATAAAAGTTTAAAAAATACGAAACACAAATCCAGATATTCACACAAAATTAAAAAGACAGAAGTATCCAACGTTCTGCAACCAGGACTTGCAGAGCTTTCTCTGTATGCCAGTCCATGGATATGTTAGCCCACCACATACCCTGAGAATGACATCTGGAGGTTGTCCATGCTCTCTAGAGTCAATTCTGGAAGTACATGGAGGGAGGAAGTTGTACTGAGAAGGAGGAGAAGGAGAAATTGTTTCCTCCCAGTTTGGCAGAATTCTGTCTTGTCACTGATGGAAATCCACAACTAGATCCCAATGACTGCTCAGAACAGGGTAGACAAATTGCTGCCCACAGGCTGTATGTACTTCTCCTAGCTCTAATTTTATTTTATTTTTTGCCCTCAAATACCCTCTAGAAGGCAAGGGAGCATTTTTGCCACCTTTTGATCTCCTGGGTCATTTTGGACCCCCAAAGAGGCCTTTTTCTAAAACAGAAGGTTAACCGCAAACAATTTCTATTACTTCTTATTGCTAGACATGGTCTCTTTATTTATTGTATCTTTTACTTACTCTTTCTGTTGAATTCCAAAACATTTAGAGAAAATGTTACCTATAGCACAATATTAAAATAATGTTAAAAGATTCTAGATTTTTTTTCCTTTTAAAAACTCTGGTGTGAAAAATAAAGTAGGTGCCAGGTGAGCCTCTATACCAATTTGTATATCTTCATATCCATGGTATAGCAATTTGAGTGTTTGATTAGGACACTAGGAGACCAGGATTCAAGTCTCTACTCAGCCATGGAAACCCCTTTGCTGACCTTGGATAAGTCATATTCTCTTAGCCTCAGAGGAAGGCAACAGCAAACCCCCTCTCAACAAATCTTGCCATGATGATTGAAGGCACACAACTCTGTATAGCTGACCTCCATTTCTGATTTGGAGGGCCACTAGAAGAAGGGTTTCAAGTGATGATCTTAGAGGCTGTCCCTCAACTTAAATGTTAGACCTCATTTGGAATACTGTGTCCAGTTCTGGGCACCTCAGTTCAAGAAGGATATTGACAAGCTGGAATGTGTCCAAAGGAGGGTGACCAAAATGGTGAAGGGTCTGGAAGCCATGCCCTATGAGGAATAGCTTAGGGAGCTAGGTATGTTTAGTCTGCAGAAGAGAAGATTAAGAGGGTACATGATAGCCGTGCTTAAATATTTGAAGGGATGTCAAGTCGAGGAGGGAGTGGGCTTGTTCTCCACTGCTCCAGAGACTAGGACAAGGAGCAATGGATTCGAGTTGCAGGAAGGGAGATTCCACCTGAACCTTAGGAAGAATTTCCTGATGGTCAGAGCTGTCCAGCAGTGAAATATGCTGCCTGGGAGTGTGGTGGAGTCTCTTTCTTTGGAGGTTTTTAAGCAGAGGCTGGATGGCCATCTGTTGGGAGTGCTTTGATGTGTGTTCTGCAAAGCAGGGGGTTGGACTACATGGCCCTTGTGGTCTCTTCCAACTCTGTGATTCTATGATTCTATGTAGATGACCTGAAGGGGCAGCTTACTATGTATGGTAAACATTTGAAAAAGAAATAAACAAGATTTAAATAATTCAAATACACACATTGATAGGTAGTAATACTCAATTAAAATTGTAAGTTTTTCTTTAGGGATTGATGGATGTAAGTTGGGATGTAAGAGCCATAGAGGATTGTTTCAAAATAGGACCACAGCAGCAAGACTGTTGGAAGATGGAGGAATTCAACACTACTCATGGTAGAGAAACGGTTGTTGAAACTAATAGATTTAGCAGCAATGAACAAATTGTCTGATTTGAATAGGGTAATCAGTGACATTTCTTAAATACTGGAAATCCTTTGTAGACCTTTTGGGAAAAAAGGAAAATGACTTGGTAACTTTTGGTTTTGGTAATTAGAAAGAAGAGGTTATCAAAAGAAGACAATAAATTGCAATTTTGGAGAGAGAAGTATGAATAATTATATGCATATGCGACTGCAGAAAGGAGGATCGGAGCTCACTGTATCATTTCTGGTTCTTTTCTTTTTTCTTTCTCTGCCCCCAGATGATCATTTGCAGCACTATTTGCAGCCCATTTGCAATCCCACAAAGCAAAGCAGACAGGTGCTGGGTGTCATTTTCCTTGGTGTGTTGGTGGGTTCCTTGCCCTGGAAAGAGTGTGAAGGCCAGCCAATCAGTGAGGAGGAGGCTGATGGGAAGAGGTGGGTTTCCAGGTAAATTGGAGGCTTCACTCTGATCTTCTGTGAGAGAATAAAAGAAGGCATTTAAGAGAATAAAAGGAGAGTAAAAGGAGGCACTTGAGCGCCGTAACAGTTAGTTGGCTTCTGATTTCTTTCCGCTTTTCATTCCTCAGTTTCACGCTTTGTGATGCTTCAGGATCTTATGTTGTCACTTCATTGCAAACATTTAATTGGTCACAACTTCTGTGGCTTGGTATGAGAACAGATTCAGTTACCTGGGAGCCAGTCTTGGTGTACCTTTCTGATACAGTGCAGCTGTACTTTAAGGGACTTTAAGGTACAGACAAACAGGGTTTTACCCAGTTCAGGAATAGTTTATCATTCCTCACTCTCAGATACGAGGAACCACGTACAAGCTTCCGTCCAAGTCTCTTATTCCATGGCTACCCAACAAGTGGGTTGGGTAAACTGGTTTGCATCAACTGGAAAACAGGTCAACTAATGACTGGATCTTGGCCTATGCTAGGTCAAGCCTCTTCACGGTTGTTGTTGTTGCCTGTGTTATATGCATAGTAAAGCTTCTCCATTGTTGTAATGTAACTGAGTGTGCAATGTATTACACTGCGTGCTTGTATCTATATATGATTTTAACTATGAGATCATTGTGATAGCTCACTTCTTTTGTTTTTGCATATCTCATCTTCTCCTTCAGATCATTTTGAGAAAAAATGTACTTTTCTGGTTTGTAGCCAAAACTAGATTTGGCCCTTGTGTCAGTCATGATCACCTTACCTCGTAGACAACTTGTTCCAAGTGTCAATGTTTAATTTTTTTCCCCCAGTAAATGTTGAAACAAGTTTGATAAGGCTGTTCATCCATCAACATCAGTATTTGTCTGCACTGACTGATAGCACCTCTTCATAAATCCAGACAGAGACATCTCCCAGTCATATCTGGAAATTTATTTATTTATAATACCTTTCTGTACTCCTGTTAAATACTAAAGGAGTCTGAGTCTAAAACTTTTTGCATGCAAAACATGGGATCTATCACAGAGCCATCCCAATTCCTTCCTGTCTCAAGCACATGCAAGGCATGAGGAGGGCACAGATCCAAAGGAGAAACCATGCTTATTGTATATTGAGATGGAAAGAAAGAAAGAAAGAAAGAAAGAAAGAAAGAAAGAAAGAAAGAAAGAAAGAATATAAACTTGAATGCCACCTGAGGGTCAAAGATAGCAGGAAGCAGAGGAAAGCTTCAAATCCCATGTCTGATTCTGTTTACAGATAGATTTGTGCATATTGCTAAAATATGTATCTGAAGTTGTCATTTGCGTTAGATGACATGCTGTTTTTCATATAGGAAAACAGCACCCCTCCATGAATTCTCAGCATAATTGCAAGAGTGCTTATTTCTTGATAACTACCACAAAATGGGGACTATATCCACGTTGCTTTCATTGGTGGTGGGATATAAATATTTTAATAATTCATGCATACTTACACATATGCATAAAAGACCATATCCCACCGCCAGTGTTTTAAGTCAGCTCCTGCTCCAATTGGCTTGTCTATGTGGAAGGAAGGGGAATCCTTTTGTCCTTAATTGGGACAATAAAATCATTTGTGCCTGCCCTGAGTTCAGTCACTGATGCTTTTAACACCACAGCTCTCTGCAACCATGATTCTGTTTATGCACATAAAATTTGGCATAAGGATGGATTTTTTTGGTGACATTCTCATGGCTCCTATAGTGTCTCCCCTCACATTTTATTCTTCCTATCCAACATGAGTTTTATTTTTTTTATATAAGCTTACATAGTAACCAATTTTTTTCTTGAATTGACTAGTAGATTATCATGGACTGAATTTACCAAAGACTAAATTGTACTATGAATTGACAGGAATTATATTGACATACAGTGGAAGGTAAGGTTTTCATGTACTTATGTTATGATCCTATATTAAATAGAGATGCCAACCACTTTCAGCAAGGTTTTATTTATCAGAGCTGTTATTACTTTCACTGGGAACAATAATGGCTAAAAGTACTTATTCTAACTAAAGTAATTCTAAGGGAAATATGATCCAACTTTTATTATTTAAAACTTCCTTAGGGAGAGGCTGATTTTTCCCCTTTTTGAATGCTCTTGGTATTTACACAAAAAGACCTGGTTGTTATCTCAATTGGGTTAGATACTCAAGTATAACATATCTGTGAACTTCTATCTTGGCAATCAGGAAATTTGAAAGGCATATCGCAAGCTGTTGTTTTCCATCTTCCGGAATTGGTAATATACTAATCTAAAGTGTATGAATAAATGAACCAACCTTTCTCCAAAATTGGCTTTCTCATACGAAACCACCTGCCTCTGTGAACTTTTCCTCCCTGCTTCAACTCCCAGGCAACATAAAGCTTCAAAGACAAGCAACTGTATTCATGCAGTTGTCTGATGTTCTCTGGAGAACTATAGGTCCATTAACTGATGAATGGTTTGCACTCGTTCTTGGATGTGTCTGCTGTTTTTCACTTCTGACAGAAAAAAAAGAAGAAGAAACATACTTGATTGCGAAATAATAATAATTAAAAAAATAGTTTTATGGTTATCGTGAAGAAGCTGTGCCTTCCATTTTATTATTTACCAGGGATGAAAGTAAATATTCAAGACAACAGATCTTAATGCTGAACAGACTGTAGCACTGTTTGGCATGTGTGATTACACTTAGGAGAAAAGAACAGCATGCCATCTTTTGTCACACAGCAAAAAGAGCATGTGAAATATGCAAAATACTTCCCATGTCCAAGAGCATCTTTGACTTTCCAGTGTTTTATTACATGCTGGATAAGTACATGATGTAACCATGTTGAGTTATTGTTAGAAACATCACTTAACATAACCAATATATTCAGCATTGTATAGATAGATAGATAGTATATATGTATTTATGGCATTTATTTGTAGCCTCTCAACCCATCAGGGCCCTGAATGCAATGCACAATCAATGATGAACACTTTAAAAACTTAAAAATATACAATCAAAAAACTTTAAAGACAAAAACATGGGAAAGCCCTATGTGTACTCACCAACCTAGTTCTATGGAATGGCAGAATATGTAACAAGATCTGGGGCAGGCTCATAAGAGGGAGACAGTCTTCGGATATCCTGGTCAGAAGTTGTTTAGGACTTTGTCTGAGACTGCTAAGTGAAAACAGGCAAACCACTGTGAGCTTTGTCATTGCAGTATGTGGATTGCACCCCAAAGCTGCTATCCCTGGATCACTCTCTGTTCAAGCAGTTTTTAAAAACAAGACTTCTTCAAAACTTCTGAAATTGATTCAGAGGTTGCTCACCTTGTTACTGCCCTCGGAATGGTACAAAAACAAATCAACAGCAATGTCAGCAAACAAGACTTTTGATTAAAATGACTTATCTAGCTATACAAACCTCAGTATGTCAGTTCAACCAACGTGGTCTTCATAAATGGTTTTTCACATTGGATAATATAGCTAAACTACAGAATATGTTGAACAATGATGAGATTCTGTTATGTTGCTGTTAATTACATCAGCTCAGTTGAAGCCAATAAACACAATATTTTTCAGATGGATTATGGACTTCCAAAAGACAATGTATCTATTGGGCATCTGTACATGGGAGGGGATAGAAACACCATCACTCCCACTACCCCAGGAAAGAGGTCTTTTGCCTGTATGCCTGCTTGCTTGCTGCTCTGTGCCTCCCCTGGTGGACTGCTGCCTGTATCTACACTCCCAGAAGAACTAGGCCCCAGTGCTCAGCTAGCTACTGACTGATGAGCTAGATGGCCACCTGTCCCTCTTGCAAGCGAATAAAAGCAGGGTGCCTGCTGTAGTAGGCCCACTGCTTGTGGGGTTGCTGCCAAAGGGGCACTTTGTTGGGGGGGGGTGAGGTGAGGGCTAGTCTTTTTGGTTGGGAGGGGATGGATTATATTGGATCTCTCCCTCCCTTTTTGCAGCTTTAAAGAAGCTGTCCGCTGAAGATGTTTTACGCAGAGAGCAAGGGAGGGGAAGTAGCACATGAAGCAGCCATTATGACAATGGTGGGCAGAGGAAGATAGGGAGTAGACAGACAGTTCTATTTTCATGGTGGAAGGGACAGCCGTGGGGTACCGAGCTGTTCCCTCTGTCAAATAGTATGGATTTCCTTGGCAACAGACCCTCTGGGTTGAAAATACTACTGCTTAAGGCCAGGTTGGTGAATTGAAGAACATCATTACTCCAGGACTTGATCCTTGATAAACATGATGACCTGGCTTGTATTACCTAGATCTGGCTGAACGAAGCTGGCAGGCGGGATTAATCTCTCCCAGCTTTGTTAACCTGGGTTCTCTATATAGCAGCAGATGAGGCCAGGGGGTTGGGAGGTGGAGTTGCAGTGATCTATCAGGATTTCACCTCCCTCTCCACGTGCCCTGTCCCAAAGTCTGCTGGGTTTGACTGTGTGTTTTTGAAGATGGGTGACCAGGACAGAATAGGACCATCTGTTGGTTTACTGCCCATCCAGCTGCTCAACAGTCTCCCTTCCTGAGTTGGCTGAGTTGGTATCAGGATGTCCTCCATATATAGTAATGGGATGTATAGTCCAGCATAATCAGCAGCTTGCTTGAAACCAAGAAGTCTAGGAACCAGAGACTGTTAGATAAACAATAGCTAAGAATGCACTGATAAGCTTTGCCTAGTTCTCACAGCTTCAAGGTCTCTTGGAAAAGGGAGGGGAAAGCGGGGATTCTAAAGCCGTGGCTTTTGCTTTTGAACTTTAGCCTTCTCACTGAAGTCTTGTACGATGCATCTCACTCCAAATAAATAGTGTTTATTCACTGTACTATTTGCATGTGTGGATTCAGTTCCTGACAAATGGTCTTGGCAGTGGTGTTGGAGTCCCCTTGTCTTGTTGTTCTAGGGGACTTCAACACTCATGTGGTGATTACTCTGTCAGATGCAGCTTCATGTCCACCATGACAATCATGGGTCTGTCCCAAGTTATATCCGATGCCACCCCTGCTGCAGGTAATACTCTGGACCTGATTTCCTTTTCTGGGCAAGATAATGTTGGTCTGGGTGTGGAAGAACTTTCTGTAGTTCCATTGTCATGGACTGATCACTACCTGGTGGGGTTTAGACTCACTGAGACTCCGAGGCTCTGTGGGGTGTGTGTGTGAATTAAGATCATCCAGCCCAAGAAGCTTACAGATCCATGGATTCCTAATGACTCTTGTGGAATTTCCTGTTGTCATGGCTTTTTCAGATTGATTATGGGTTTCCTTTTGATCCTGTTGAAACTCTGCCTGATCTCTGGAATAGAGAAATGGCCTGGCAGTGGACACAATTGCCCTTAAGTGTCCTCTCCCATTAAGTGGAGCCAGCAAGCCCCCAGTTTACCAAGGAGCTGGTGGCTATGAAACAAATAGGTTGGAGACTAGAGCAATATTGGCAGAAGAGTGAGTCTGAGCAAACATGGGCTTGAGCTAATTGGAAGGCATATGCCATAGTAATGGTGACAGTGAAGAAATTATACTTCTCTGTCATCATTGCACCTCTACAATGTCATCCAGCAGTGTTATCTCAAGTGGTATGGGGCCTTTAACATTCTGGCCCACAAGAAGAAATTAAGGACCACTTATCAGTCTACTGTGACAAATTTGCAAGACAATTTGCAGACAAAATTTCTTGGATCTGCTCTGACTAGATTGCTGTAGTTGAGTCTGGTCCAGTAGATGTAATCTTGGCACTTTCTTGTCCTGTATTGTTAGATGCATTTCAGTTTGTGCAACCTGAGGTTCTAGACAGGATCCTTGGGGCCCAGTGAAAGCCACCACATGTATACTGGATCCTTACCCCTTCTGGTGTCTGAAAGCAGCTAGACAGGGCTAGCCAAGTGGGTAAGGAGAGTGGTGAATTCCTTATTGCAGCAAGGAAAGTTTATATCCTGCCTAAAAGAATCTGTGGTCAAGGCATTACTAAAAAAAAGTCTGCCCTGGATCCCACCATTCTGAATAATTATCAGCCAGTCTCTAATATTTCTTTTTGGGGCAAGACTTTGGAGCATTTGATGGTCTCCCAACTCCAAGGGTTTCTGGATGAAATGAATTATCTATGTCTATTTCAATCTGCCTTCAGGCCTGCTTATGGGATGGAAACAAATTTGGTTGCTTTTGGTGGATGACCTTTTCAGGGAACTACATGGGCAAGTGTGTCCCTTGTTGGTTCTGCTGTACCTCTCAGTGGCTTTTGATGTCATCGATCATGGTTTCCTTGTGGGCCAATTCTCTGGGATGGGACTTGGGGGCACTGTTATGCAGTGGTTCCAGTCATTCCGGGAGGGATAAACTCAAAAGGTGGTGTTGGGGAACTCCTGTTTGATGCCCTGGTTGCTGGGGCTCCTCATTGGGAGAGGTTATCCAGAATTTTAGGGTTAAGTGTCACCAATATGCTGACGACACCCAACTCCACCTCTCCTTTCCATGTGATTCCAAGCAAGCTGTTTTGGTACTGAAGCAATGTCTCTGTTGTCAGTAATGGACTGGATAAGAGCAAACTGAAGCTGGGGTTACACTCCCACTGAAATCTCAGGCTCACAGCATGGGTGTTCCTTTGGAATCTATTCTGAACCTGGATGCTGAGGTTTCAGCAGTGGCCAGAACTGCATTAGCGGAACTAATTTTTTGTGTGCCAGCTACACCTGTTCCTTGAGATGCCAGATCCAGCTACAGTGCCTTACATTACATCTTGCTTGGACTGCAGTAACACACTCTACATGGAGCTGTCTTTGGAAACTAGGTGTGGAAACCTCAGAGAGTTCAAAATGAGACAGCCAGGATGCTGACTGAGTCCTGTTACAAGGCTTGTGAAAGCAGCTTCACTGATTAACTGTTCATTTCTGGGCACAATTCAAAGTCCTGGTCATGACCTAAAAAGCCCTATACGCCTTAGGTCTGGACTATATGAAAGACCATATCTCCCTATATGAACTGGCTAGAACCCTAAGATCTTCTGGGGAAGGCTTTCTCTTTGTCCTGCTACCATCCCAGGCTTGTCTGGTGGGGACACAGGAGAGAGCCTTTTCAACAGCTATTCCCACCTTGTTGAACTCTTTTCCATGGGAGGCTAGGCTGGCAGACTCCCTGCTTTTCTTTTGACAGTAGGTAAAAATATTTCTATTCAAGCAGGACTTTAATGTATGAAAAACTGAGCTTTTATTTTATTGGGATGTATTATTTATGTTTTAAAATGTATATTTTAAAAATGATGTTAAACTGTTTTTATATGGTTTGTTTTAAATTATATTGTAAATGTTTTTTAACTTTTCTGGAAGCTTCCTTGGGTCTCACACTGAAAGGCAGCACATAAATACAATAAATAAATAAATAAATAGATGCTGGTGACAAAAAACAAGGAAAGGCTATTGCCCTTCTTGTGATTTTTTTTTCTTCAAAGTTATCTGACAGGTCAACCAATCCAAATTCTAAACTAGATGGTCTTTTAGTCTGAGCCAGCCACTAAATTCTGAAGTACTTATGAGAGGTCTATAAAACATGGCTAATTACTGAATCCTTTCCTCAACTACTTTTCTTCACTTGAATTTTTTTCATTATATTAGGAACCATTGTCTCTTACTATCCAAGACCTAGGTTTGATAAAACAATGCTACAAAGACTGTATCTCACCATTGTAATCCAGACACATAATTATTTACACACAGCTATCTCTTGAACTGCACACTCTATTTATCTCTCTTTGGAGAACACAAGTTTAGAACAAGCCAAATCGTTATTGAAGGGTAACTTTTGAAGAGGTTAGAAGAAAGAGTTATCTTGTTTGTCTTTGCCTTTGTTAAACTTAGCTTCTTCCTAAATGGTAGGGTATAATAAAGCAACAACACAGAGGGAAAGCTCGAATTAATGAAGTGGGAATGATGAATGAGCTATTCATTCAAAGCTTCCTTTCAGTTGGGAAAACAAAGACCTGTGTGTGAGCTATTTTCTGGGCAGCTGGATAATAGGTCAAAGCAATGTCATTTCAGTACTAAGGATGAGTCCTTTCCAATGGCAGGAAGGAATGCCATAATATGAGTCAGATTTGTGTGTCCAGATGCTACCATTACTCAGATTTGGGACACAGTGCTAAAGTACATTGAATACTCTAGCTTCACACAGTCTTCTAGCACAGCACAACTTAGTGAAATAGAAATGGTTGGCATTTTCATTCAGGCCTTGTCCTATGTTGAAACTTTAGGAAAAGCACAAGAGAAAATAGGATAAAAATCTTTTCATCATCCTCAAATTGTGTTAAACTTGCTGGTTAAATTGCATTAACTCTCCTTCACCTCTTCTCAACTGTAACTTAAGCAACATTTGTAGTAGAACATATTTTCCATCTTTGGACTTGTTCTAATGTTGTCTGTGTTCAACTGTCTCCAAAGAAGCTTTACCTCAGTTAAACTTCAGAAATATCATTTCTTTCTTCATAAGACAGCGTGGGGTATCTTGCAGTTCACACAGTCCAATCTTCTGTGAGAAATTCAAAACTTAAAGTTTTCCCAACAGATATCTGTCCAATCTCTGCTTGGAGGCCTCCAACTCAGGGAAAACCACCATCTCTCTAGGGTTCCATGGCAGAATAATTATACAATGGAGTAACTGTGAAATATCCATACAGATAAGAAAGGGTATCTTATATTTACTGATGTAGGAAAATTGATAATCTTAAATTGGTTTCAGTCACATTACTCTTCTGCTTCTCAGAAAAAAGGAATTCTGATATACAGATATAAATCAAAAACTGTAACTTTTTGTTGTATCTCCCATTTTATTTGATAGGCATGGCTAGTAAATAAGATGAGACAATGATAACTACCAACTCTTCTCATTGAGAAAAAATGAACTGTTTGTATGGTTTACTGACCCTTTTGATTTCAAGATGGCCAGTAAAACTGGCAAGTCTAGAAAAATGAGGAAAAAAATTAAGGGTATGAGAGGCATGACTTTCTGCCTAATGGCAGAAGTCGTTTACCAATAGTTAATATATCTAGTTCCCATGTGGACAGCTTAATGCTTTGTTTAATTTTATGAAATAAAACCATGAAATGTTTGTCACGGAGGCAATTTGTCACAGTATTTTCATTATAATACAAAGATAAGTCTGCCTAGTATTCTTTAACTACAAAGGTGAAAAGTAACAAACCTGTACTGAATACTAAACTTTATCCATTGTTCACTTATGATTTTCCTTGTAAAGAAAGCTGAGGAATCTAAACATGCAGCCAAAAAAAAATAAATTCTTGCCCTTTCAAGTAGATAGAATGTAGCTGAACTTGTCCCAGAATTTGCTTTACTAGACACCAGAACCTGTTAGCAAGGTGACTTTAAAATAATGCAAAAATGTGTTAGCTCAGGTTCAGTGCTGAACATAAAGGTAAACCAACCCAGATTTCAGCTAGATCCCACCTTGTTTATGTATACACTGATGATGACATACAAAACATACAGACACACATATACATAACAATGGCACACTGTTTGTAAGATGGACCATAAATAAATAAGCAGTCCAAGTCACTGAAGAAGGCTTATTTTAACACTGAGGAAGAAACAAGGAAAAATGACTCTTACAGAAGCACTATTTATTTTGGGAAGGGAATCTCTTTCAGTCAAGGACTGGCTTTCATTGGCAGGGGACTCTGATTAGTGAGATCAGGGTTCTTCTAACACCTTTTCTACAACACTCTCCCATCCCACTAGGGGGATGAAAGAAGGAGAAGACTGGGAAAACGCTTCTACTTGACATTATGGTCCCACCCTTCTCCCATCCCCAGATAGCACGATCATGGATTAAATTATTGAAGGGTTTTCCGCATCAATGATATGCGATTGTACCATCATCCTGCACTTACCTGTTCTGCAGAAGCACACTATCTGCACTTCCTGCCCCAGCACAGCCTGAGAAAGTATGCAGCTGCACTGCAGAAGGAAGAGGCATGGCAATTGTGCTCCTTTCTGCAGAGAGCCAGGCGGTGCAGAGGGGAGCACTCCTGTCACACTCCCCTCCTGGCAGAGCTGCTGTTGGGATCCTTACCAGATGATTTTGCAAAAAGGTAGGGTGTGGAAAGGGCCTAAGTCTCATTTTTAAATTCAGCACAGCTCTGAGCATGTGACTAGGAAGCAAGGGAAACAGCATTTCCAAAACCTCCAACCCCCAGTTCATATACCTAATTCACAACATTTCCCATGCATTCCAGTAGGAGAAAAAAAATGAGGATGTCCAGGAGAGTACACAAGGCTACACGGTTTCAATTACAAGGTTTCAGCAGTCATCAGCCAACCCTCCTTGTCACCCATTCCTTTTGTGCTTTACACTTTTTATAAGTTGTTAGGAAAGGTTATTGAGTTATGGTCTTTTACATAAAAACTTTCTGAAAGGCTGTGAGATTTTCTTGAGAGGTCTTCTAGAAAGAGAAATAATGCTAACCTAATTACTAGGTAAATTGACATCCTTGAACTTCATTAATGTGCAAAATGTTAATTTGCTAATAGGCTCTTTTTATTATTTTCTATTGCTTTGTTTATCATTCTTTTAATTTACTTCCACAATATCCAGAGAACTCCATTCATTGCATGGTTTGAAAGCATGAACATAGATAGATAAACAGACAGTCAGAACTGAAAGTCAGGTTTGTTTGCATCTTGCTATAAAAAAGGGATGGAAATTTCCACACTGGAAAAGCCTCACGTTATCACATTTAGAAAGAAGATAGTACAAAGTACCATTAGAACAAAAGGCAAACTACATGTTTTTATGAAAGTTGCTTGATTCTTGTTTATTCAGATGAACGATTATGGCCTACAGCCAACATCAGGCTTGCAGCAAACTACTAGTACAATGGAACATTCTTCCCCTCCCATTTTTACTGCTACTGAAGATACCACCTGAAAAAGTAGCTCAATAGGGTTTCTATTCCAGCTTTCAATATTATTATTTAGAGTTAATGTGGCAAAGTGGAGGAAAAATCACTCCTCCCAATTCTGCTGGTGGAAGCAAGTCCATTAGCATTCCAGCACAAATTCCCACTAAGTCAAATACATACTTTATATATTTTTTTCTTGGAAACCTATTATATCATCCATTCAATACACAGCTGCAGCTCTTGCAGTGCAAATACAATCTATTGGCTCACTTCTTCAGTTTTAACAAAACAGTAGCCAATCAGAAGCGGGGGATTTACCCTTTGGTTACATATTTGATGTGAAAAGAAACACCCATGTGAATTTGTGAAAGGGAATAATTGCGGGACCAAACAGGTCAGTTTCTTATTAATGAGGTACAGACCCCTTCAACTCTGTGCTTCTCAGCTAACCCGAAGCAGGTCAGTAGGTAGGAACCAAAAGTCATTAACATCTGACAGTTGTTCGGTGACCTGTGTAAAATGAGTTGATATTCTCAGTCTAGTACATAAAACACCAGAATAATTGGTGTTAATTCACACTCTTGTTGGCAGTCTCAACACAGAGGCCAAAGACTGAATTGGCATGAAAATTAAGCAACCCTATCAGCCACAGAGGTCTTTCCAGGTCATGACTGAACTGCATTAGCTGGCTAGAATAGTGGCATTTGTACTACTAACACTGTCTCATCCACAGGGGCTCTTGTGAATAAAGCTGGGACTTTTCTCATTGTCTTCCATAAGGTTGCTAATAAAGTAGCCTGTACTTTGAATAGTTGGGGACTGGATTAGCAAAACAAACTGGCTTTATGAAAAGCTAATGCTGATCTTTTCAGAAGTGTAGGTCATCAGTGTTAATATTCATATAGAATATAATTTACTGGGTAGCTAAGAAGCTACAAAGAGTATCTTTCATAAGGATGATGGCGGCTGGCAAAACAGATAGAATAAGTGATTAACATTAAGTGTGTTATGATCCACCGCCAACTTCAAGTCTAAAGGTTGTGATTTCACTGTCTGTTTCTAGCATGATACTGATATCTCCATTGCAACAACTCATTTTTAATCTTATGCGTGGTTTACTGTGTAGTACCACTGATGTCGGGCCTTTTAGTCCTTTCTTGCACCTAAGAATAATGTCTGCAATTAGACTGAAAAGCCCAAGGCTTCTGTCTTGAAATTCAGCTGTCCACTGGCTAACAAACAGATGGAAAAACTTTATTAACATTTTCACTTATATCCATTCAGAAAAGTGTCCATAACTATATTTAGGCTGGCTTAAAATATATTGTTGCCTGAAGTGGAGCAGCAAATGGAGTTTCTTTCATATATCTACCCAAGTCAATAAGCAAAGTACTCAAAGACAGCCACATTATTTCTAGCACATGAGGCAGAAAATCCTACAAAAGCACCACTGCCCCTTTGGGACAGTCAAAATAGATTAATAAAAAAAAATTAAAAGGTGAACAATTTCTCCCTTTTATGACTATTTGAATAGGCTGCCTCTCTCTACATTATGATAGAGCCAGTATTGTTATAAACATTCAAGAGATTTGATTGAAGCAAAAACAAACACACACCCTAAGATAGTTATCATGTCTATATATGTTTACTCTATTCAGATCTATTTATTCAAACTACGCACTATTTTTTATGAGTAGAAATCATAAGATTTCTAGATGTCAACTCATCTAGACATCTATAAACATGTCCACTCATCAGAAATATCCATTTTCAACTCATCAGAAATATCCACTGAGTTCTGCACTTGATCTTAGCTCAGATCTTGTTCGAAAGCAAGAACGGTGGGAGGGGGAATATAAGAAACAGAGAGAGAATCTCAACATTAACGAGGCAGCTAATGTTCATTACATTACTGGGATATTCACATACATATTCTATTGGATTCACGGGAACAACACCAGCTTCCTGAGAAACAGAGCCTAAAGTTGACTGGCAAACCACAGGCACGATATGGGAAAGTCTGTAATGGCACTTGCTTTTTTTCACTTGTTGCTTCCTATCTGAAAGTAATATCCCTTCTGTTGCCAAGTAACTGGAACAGGGAGGGAAAGCCTTTTTATCACAGATGCACCCTTCATGCATTCTAGAATTGATAACTATATTTATCTATTGGCAATAATAATAATAATAATAATAATAATAATAATAATAATAATAATAATAATAATAATAATAATAATAGCAGCAGTATATTCCTGAGTTTAAAAACAGTTCCATTTCTGACTTTTTTTGGGGTACAAAGTCAACACACGAACTATGACCAATTGTCAATCAACAGGTGCATTACCTCACTTTAGATGTTAATTTTTTTTTGGCTTAACTTTTTAGGAATAGTACTGAAAAATGGATTTGCTACTATTCAGTGAAACAATAATCCAGTGGTGAAAAAGTATGAGTCTCACCCTTGTTTTGAACTAGGCCACAAATTTCTCATTAGAGTAGATGAGAGAGTCAGTTTTTTTGCAAAATGGATACCTGGAAACCACACAAGACAGTCATGAAAAATGCTGTTCCTCAAAATACAGAGCAGAAAATATTTTCTTTATTCCCTATTACATCAAGTAATTCTTTGTCACTATCATGCTATTGCTATTTGGTCTGGATAGAGAACTATGACACATAGCTTGGAATGTAGCTCAATATTGTGGGACAATTTAATTGTCTTCCAGGTTTTCTCCACCAGAGCCATTTTATTTTTCATATTATTTGGTTTCAGGACTTTCAGTGGTTAAGATGGCTCCTGAAGAGAAATCTGGACCATGCTGCTTTTGTGGTAATTACTATATTGTGGTTAATCACAACTGGCCCTTTAAATGCAGCAATCGTTTCTGTAATGAAATATTAATACAATTTAGTACATTTGGAGAAAGTTCTGTCAGGTATTTTTCTTTTTCTTTTTTTAGATAATCACCTTTCTTGCAAAGCATATTCCCAAACTTCAAAGTTAGAAACAATAAAAACATAAAAACATAACAATTCATTCAAATGTTAATTGAGCTCTGGTTTAGAAGGCTTTACACATTCATACATTACAGAGAGAGGGTGCTTGCATTCTACCGTCTATTAAACTTAGCATCAAGTTGTTTCTGGTTTCGAAAGTGGTGTGGTTCAAGGTAAGATATGGTGTGATAAATGTTATTGCTACTGCTACTACTACTATTAAAAAATTAGATTCTAAACTTGCACATTGTGGAGAAAGGCTACACAGGGAATTCTAAAATATCTAAAAGATTAGTTAACCTTAAGAAGTAAATAGTAAGATTAGACTGAAGAAGGAACTACTCAGTTTGTCATCTTCCAGGCAGGCCTTTCTGTCATTTCACTAGCTATATAATTGAGATAATCTGGCAGTTTCAGCCTCCAAAATCCTCCAGCTAAGCAGGCCATTGTAACTTCTCCCCTAAAATCCATTATTTATAAGAATGATGGTGTTTTCCTTCAGCTCTCACTAGATCAGAAGAATTAATAGATGTATAGCTAAGAAAGTATTTTGGGAAACATGAGGTTCAAATCACCACCAGCCATGTTAGAGATGGCTGGGAACACAGTTTATAACATCATTTTAGAAGAGTAATTCACTACTAAGGGCTAGCATGGTGTAGTGGTTTGAATGTTTGACTACCACCTCAGAGACCAAAGTTTCGATTCTTACTCGGCTATAAAAACCCACTGGGTGACCTTGGGTGTGTCACATACTCTCGGCTCTGGAAAACCCCATGATAGGTTCACCTTAGGGTTGCCATAAGTCAGAAATGACTTGAAGGCACACAACAACAATAACAACAAATTCATTACCAATTACTACTTTTTTTTAAAAAAAAGAAGCCTATGTTGAAATTACTTATTACTTATTGCAAGTGTAATGGCCCACTGCACAGTGTATTATTTTCATTGTTTTTTCCCATTATTTTTTAAAAAATATATTTAAAACTACCAAAATTGTTTAACTATTACGCCTAAACAATGTTTCATGAGTAATATGTAAATGTTATTTATTACACTAAGAGTAACAATATTGCCAATTGTGATTCTGTTTCACTCAGTGAAAGTTGCTGTGCTTGTCTTCCTTTCCATAATAACCTGTTACAGATAACAACTGGCATTCTCTTGAATACTTACGAATGCATAACCTAGACTTATGCATCCATAGCAGTCATGATCATGTCACTATTGCCACAATCATAACTGCCCCCTCCAACCTACATTATTGGATATCAGATGCCCAGACAGAAGGGGTCTGTTCTGCTGGCAATTGGGCCATGAGCAGATGACGTTTCCATCCTCTTCCTACCAGTCAGTGAGGCTGTGATGATCAGAATCAGGATTCCTATCAAATTTCCCTGTTACAACCTTGCTGGCTTGTTGGGGTAGAGGTGGAAATGTCATCTGCCTCCACTCATAGGCCATTTCCACACTACACCTTTATAGTGCTATTATTCCACTTCCAATATCCTGTGGAATTTCGGGCTTTGTAGTTTACAGAGGCCAAAGAGATCTCTGACTGAGAATTCTAAATGCCTCTCCCTAAACTGCAAGTCCCAGGATTCCCCATAGGATGTTGAAAGTGGAATAATAGCACTATAACAGTATAATGCAAAAATGGCCATAGTCAGCAGCAGAATGGATCCCCTTCTGATGCTCAGTAAAGTAGGTTTGGAGGGTTGGGCTAGGAGATTCTATTTAGCTACACAACACAGGTAGTTATGTAACTAAGGAGCACATGTAGAATTCCAGCCAAAATTGTTAACCCAATATCTGAGATGGACATCCACAGAATCTTGAGTGAGAGCTCAGAGCTCAGAGAAAATGTGATATTTAACAGTGTTTTTTATGTGCTGTTTGGTTGATTCGGCTTATGATAGCAGTATGGCTGAGAGATCTCCAACAGGTCATGTTACCAACAGCCTTGGTCAGGTCTTGCAAAATCAGAGCTGTAGCTTCCTCTTTGAATCAACCCACCTGTAATATGACCTTCCTTTTATCCTACTGTCTTCAAATCCATCATTTTGTTGTCATTGGAAAAATGACAGAAGCAAAATCAGACCCAGAGATTTCTTGTACAGCTTAGCGTCCTAGCTGCTAGGTTACTTGAAACATAAGGTGCAAATTCCTAATGGTTTGCAACATGAGGTGAAAGATTAATGATACAAAAACAAACAAACAAGATAAATAAATAAATACCATCATTGTCATCATCATCAACATATATTCCCTAGCCTAGACATGATGAAGAAGAGCCCAAGACCAGCGTCTATAACATAGTTTTATTTTCTTAAAACAGGAAAGACACAGTTATAAACTATTAAATACTTCAACAGGAACCCAATACATTTTAGCTATCTCCAATAGCAAAAAATGTTCTTCCCAGAGGAATGTATGTGGAAAAGGTTATACCAGAATTGAAAATTTACTGCAGTTTTTCAAGAAAGATTCATGAGTAAGAGCTTAGCTCTCTGCTCACAGATCATTCTTGCAAAAGCCATTTGTGTTCTACATTTTTCACACGTATTCTGCAGACATTCCTCCTTGGAGGAAAGAAAATGTGTTACTTTGGAACTTGGACTTTCTGTCCAACAAGTTTTAATTCCCAAACAGTAGTCAAGCACATCACAAGGGTGGATGCAAATGTTTCAGGATCATTAAGCACTGCTAATTTTTCCTAATGAATTACAATTACAGAATCACCTGCACTAAATCCTTTTTGTGCTGATCCACCATGAAGATTTATTAGACCTTAACATTGTTTAGCTTTTGACAAAAACCACTTGATGCTTGAAGGTGAACTGACACCTGTGCTCTTGAGCTTGGTTTTAGTATATGCACCATGTGGGAAAAATTGTAGCAATAACTGAATCTATATAAATAAGTTTTGCTTTTGCTTTTCCTTCCACAGGAAAAAAAATATTGCAAGAAATGGATAATGGATAAGACAACCTCCAAAATTATGCCCTACTGGCCATTTTCTTGTGCGTCATAGTGAGTTTGCAATTATTTTATGCTCCATTACCTTAATATCTTTGAACTTAAGCAATATCTTGGAGCTGCCTGGCATAGGACTGTCTTCAAATGGAATTGCCTACAAGCAGAACTTCCTCACTGTAACATATTGTATGTTCTAACAAATCTCCAATAGTGATTTTTGAGGTAGTACATATTTTTGGTTGTCAAAATTGACCTGAGATATTAACATGTTCGTTTTTACAGTAGCTCTATTCTTTTCTTGAGGGAGAAGTTCAGAAGATGGTTCAGTTCCTTGGCCACTAGACTGTGGATTTCCTCAGGGTTAATTTTTTTGTCCTCCATATTGTTTAATTTATAAATTAAACTTCTGCAACAAGTTGTCCAGAGTTTTGGGGAACAGTGGCACCAGTACTCTGAGAAAAATACCGCTCAATGTCCCCTTTCCACCTAAAAATAGAGAAACATTCTCTCACCTAAACCAGAGCTTGGCCTCAGTGATGGACTGTATAAGTGAGGCAGGGATCATGAAGTTTAATCCAAACAAGATAGAAATGTTCCTTATCAATAGAAAGGTAGATGAGGGAAGATGGATTCAGCCAGTACTAGATGGGATTTCACTTCCAATGAAGTCAGAGATTTACAGTTTAGATATACTTCTAGATTCATCCATGAGCTTCAACATCCAGGCTTCTATGGTGGCCAAGAATGCTTTC
Source organism: Ctenosaura bakeri (assembly GCA_948474755.1). NCBI lineage: Eukaryota > Metazoa > Chordata > Lepidosauria > Squamata > Iguanidae > Ctenosaura > Ctenosaura bakeri. Next base: position 43,611 of record CAOLHI010002638.1, on the reverse strand, counting down.
GAACTCTTACAATCAGTGTGCCAGTTTCTAAAGATATCTAATCTGGTCAGAGTGACAAATGTCCAGCCCTTGCAATATCAACAACTCCCCCCACACCATTTTTTTTTGCCCCTTGAGCTATTGGCAAGAAACAAACTCTCCCAAAGGCTTCAGATATGTTGAATATGCTATTGGTGTCCTCCAACTTGAAAAGCAAGAATATCACCTCGCCCTAATAACCCTGAAAGTGACTATGAGTGAGGTGATAGAATTTCTAGTCACTCAAATGTGATCATAACAGCATGGTTATGGTCGTCCATAGCTCTAGAAGAACCAAAAATTTACTAGTATGGCCCTGAAGATTGCCTATCTCTGAAGAATGCCTATTTCTGCATTAGCTACATCCTGTTTGTCTTATTGTATTACAATTTATCTGAAGCTGCACTGGAATTGTTGAAAGACTTCAGCTGGTAATAAGAAGTTGCAGCCATTAATTCTTTGTTACAACAACTCCACTGGATATCAATCTGTTTTGAGTATAGGTCAAAGTGTTGGCTATATACAGCCCTACATAGTTTTGATCCAGGCAGTCTGTAAGATCATATTCTTCCTTACAAGACTGTCTGTGCTTTGAGATCTCTGGGACAACCTCTTCTTTCTTTCTTGTCAACTTCAAAGACAAGTCTGGATGGACAAAAGAGAGGATTTTCTTAGTAACTCCTCCTAAGCTCTGGAATTCCCTTCCCACAGAGGATGGACTGACCTCCTCTTTGCTGTCCTTTCCTTGGTAAGCAATGGTATTTTTTTAGAAAAGTGATATGCATCAGGACTGAAGCAATAAGCACCCTATTGTACACTGGTCCCATTTTGTATTGATACCATTGTGTTATGGTCACTTTGACAGCTCTATTACATAATAGCATAACAGCAGCCCTCTCCTGGATACAAATTTCGTGGAAATGCCCAGTCCTAACTCCTGCAGATGTAAGTCTACTGATTAAGATCTGGGTCCCCGACAGGATTCTAGCTGCTATTTTTAAAGAAAACATTCAGTTTTAACTGCTTTTTATCTTTTTTATTTTTCCATTTTTTTCAAATGCATATCTTAAATGGTTTTTGGATATTTTAATTAAATGTAACCTTTTAATGATAATCTTTTCCAAAAATTTACAATATATTTGTTTTAATGTTTAAGTAACCTTGTATTATGATTCCAAGGGAAACGGTGGGATATAAATAAAGTTAATAACACTGATAATAAGAAGAGGAGTAGCAGAAGAAAGGGGGCTTATCTCATCTTTGATTATAAGGGGGATGTAATTGAAAGGACGCCAATAAACAGTGTCAGGCACACGCTCACATACACCCCTTTCCTACAGGTTTAACCAACTGTTAAATCTTTTTTCCTGTTATGAATCTCCAAGAAAGAACAGTTCTCCGAATATAATCAGCAAACCATACATTCATACATTCTCCTTGAAAAAAAGGTAGGGATTGATTTATCTCTTTTTTCCTATAACACTAAATGGACTATGTGGAGTGGGAAAAAAGAAGGAAGAAAAAAATCACTATTATCATCACATGATAAGAAGAGGTTATGAAGGGGATTTTTTTTTTTCCTTTCAGCCTAACATCAGTAGATGGTGGCAAGGTTCATAAGCATGAGATTGGGTTCAAACAAGGGAGGCAAGTCACACAGGTGGGAGACTGGCTTATGGATGGAATTAATATTAAAAATATTCAGAAAATGGTTGAAAATCATGTTTTCCAACTGCTGAGAAATCCTGAGGAGAAGGATCCTTTGCCTTTTGGGACTTTTTCTGTGCAAAATGTGCATATTGTTGGTTTGTGCAGGAAACGGCATCTTCTGTGCAGAAATTAATATTTATGCATTGAAATATTATTTTCCACATAGAACATGCTGTTTTTTTGAGCAGAAGATACTATAATTGGGGATTTATTCTGTATAAAATATGAAGATGGTTGCTTTGTGCATAAACCAGCGTTTTCTGTGCGGGGATTATTTTCCATGCAGAACATGCTATTTTCTGTGCAAAATAGCATTTTCTGCATGTGCAAAACAGCCACATTTAGCACAGAATAAGGCCATTTCTGCACTAGACTGTTATAGCTCTATTATTCCACTTACAACATCCTAAGGAATCCTGGGGTTTGCAGTTTTGGGAGGGGCCGGCCAGAAAAAACACAAGTAATTTCAGCAATCTTCCCACCCATGAGAAAGGCCCTTTTCACACACCGTTTCTAAAGTGAAAGGGCCCCTTGAGCATCGCATAAATGGGAGGAGCGGTCCATACAATGCACTCCCATTTACGCGACGCTCAAGAGCCTTAAAGCGGACCATTCACACATTTTTTTTTTATTTTCAGCTTAAAGCCAAAAATGGTGCACGGTCACGTAATGCTCCTGGGGCCCGCGTGCACTTACTTGCCCTGTGGTGCGTCGGGAGCTGGGTCGGTTGCGCTTCCTGCCTCAGCGCTAGCCTGCAATTCCCAGGTTGCGCTTCAGTAGGAAGGGGTGGGGTGTTCACGTGGCACTTGTGCGACCGGCAAGCCAGCTGTGGTAAGGAAGGAGAAACGAAGTAAGCACCTCGCACAAGAAACTGCTCATGTGAACGCCGCCCCCTCCACCTCCGCGAAAAGGTAAGATGCGGAAAGGGCAAAAGCCATGGTTTTCCAAGGCTATTTTCAGTTTGGGACTATGGCTATTTCCACACTAGACTGTTATAGCACTATTATTCCACTTGCAACATCCTATGGAATCCTGGGATTTGCAGTTTCAGGAGGGGCCAGCCCTTCCATTATCCTCCCATTGTGATCCTGGCAGTACCTTTGCCAGGAATGGAGCACGACACAAATGCTTCCCTCCACAATTGGCTGGCTTCCTGTGGATGGGAGTGCGAGCTACACATGCTTTCCTTCCCCAGCACAGCTAGGCTCTTTCCCATGCTGCACTGGGGAAGGATGTGCCTACACCACACTTCTACTCCTTCTGCATTGCTGGCGGTGATGAGAGCATTGCACAATTGTGGGTATTTAACAGATTAATCAAAATATCCTATGATCATGATGAGTGAGGAGATGCTGGCTACAGAACTGCGATGACATTGTGCGAAAGCACAACTTGTGGACCTCTGCCAGCGCATCCCCATTGCGTGACAGTGACACCATGAAGGCCTTAGTGAAGAATTACATCCCTAGATTAAATTGTCTGTAGTGCACCCAGCCATTAAACTTCCAGTAGCCATGGTAGTTGGGCAGTTTTGGGAGTTGTAGTTCAGAAAATAACATTTCCAAACTCTGGTTTCTCTTGGGTATCAGGCAGAACAGCAGGCAGTAGAAAGAACGAAGACACTCACTTAACGCAGACAAGTACTCTTGAGAGTTCTAAACAACTGGAATGGAAGGCTAAAAAGTGCTGATTACATTTCAGGGTTGGCAGCAGGATATCTTAAGAGAAGGAGTAACTTTTCAGGGAACAACAGTTGTAAATAGATATTTAAAAACATAAGATTAGAAGATCAGATTTTTTCAAAGTCTGTATATATGAGAGAGAAAGGAGTACTTTTGTGAACTCTTTTGTACATATTGAAATGACAAGCCTAAAACTAAAAAAAAACCCACCAAGTATCATTTTTTACTTATTTAACTTACTATGGAAATTTTATGATGTTTTATTGTATTGCAGTGCCTTTGTTGTTTGCTGTGGCTTTGTGCCAGAGCAATAGAAAAGTTACTGCTATTGCTGCTGTTTTAATATATTGTATATGGATGTAATGTATTTTAATTTTCTATGGAAATTTCATTGTGTTTATTGTACTGTAATGTCTTTTGTTATTTGCTGCAGCTTTGTGCTAATGCAATAAAATTGAATTGAATTGAACCAAAATATTACCCAATCTGACACAATACTACAACAAGCAACCTGCCTACTTGATCTTTATGTTTCTGTTCTTGAGCAAACAGACTGTGGGAAGCAGCCCAGGAGAATCAGCATGGCCTTGCTTAAGATACATGGATTTCTTTGTTGGGTAACAAAAGTAATTTCTTGCTAGAAAACTTAGCTAAAGTAGTATTCCACTGGAAGGGTGAAGATGAAATAAAAGAAAACAACAATAACCAAACTTGCATGCAGGGGTGCTCCAAATGATGGTTTGTACTCCCCTCTCTAAGTGAATATGCACCTTCTGGTTTGCCATTGACTGAGATAGAAGTATTTCAGCTACATAGCAAATGACTTCTGTGCAGAATGCAAATGAGAAATAAATGCAAACTGACCTTCTTAACTTTAAGTATCAACAAGAATGGTAATGGTGGACAAGTTTAAGCTGAAGATGTCTCCATGCCCTTTACATGGGAACTGGACATTTCTGGGCATGTATATTCTTGATTATTTCATCATCATGTGAAAGGACAAATAATTACTACAGTTTTTTCATTGTTTTGGGAGAAAATAAGTATTCTCCCCACGTTCAAACATTCTGATGTGTTCTGAAGGCATTAGTACGTGGAAGAATAAATGTAATTTCATACACAGACACAGACACACACACACACACATACTTCCTATGAAGGAAACAATGTTTTCTAACCAAACTAGCAATGGTTGGTTCCAAGATACCAAATGTAAAAGCCACACTTACTGTCTTGTAATCTGGGGATTCAAATTTACAGCCATTAAAGACTGAGGATGACCCACAAATCCTACACCTTAAGCCAGGCAGTGCCACAACCAAAGGGTATCCAAGGTACTGCATACCAGCGAATGAAAACTGCAGTAATTTTCCATTTCTTGGGGCACACTGAGAGTAGTAGTTGCAACAGCACTCCAAAGATCTCTCTCTGTCTGACTAAATCAATGATCCTTATGGTTGGGAGAGCGCTGCACATGCAATTTCTGAGCTTTCCATCTGCAGCACCTTGAGAACACTTCAGTTGGGTTGCTACCTGTCTTAAGAAGTAGGGAGGGGGATGGCATTGGCAGAAGAAGCTATAATGATAGAAATCCTTTGTAGTAGCATGACAATGCTGGATATCAGCTCATATCCATTTCTCAGTAATATATTTCCTCTGCAACAGTTCAGGATGTTAAAATACCAACCATGAAAACAATACAGAAGTCTTGCTACTCTAATATTTTCCTAACAGCTTTTCCTTACCATCAGAAACCCCCTCCTCCCCTTTTTTTTTGACCTGGAGTCAAATAAGTGTGAATATTTTCCATCCCTACCGGAGAACGTGTAATTGTCAGTGCTAACACAGGGCTAATGTCCCAGGCCTCCATTGTTATTTTGAAGGTCAACTCCTCAAGTTTTGGTTTATCAGGTCAGTAAACAGAACTGAGAAAATGATACATATGACTATGAAGCATATGAATATGAATCTGTGAGACATATGAATAATTGCGACCTATTCTTTTGTTTAACCCTACAGAACTTCTTACTATGGGTCCCATGCCCACATTGTCTGGGATGCTCAATAAGAAAGGGGAGAAGAAAATCAAGAAGAAAGATGGAGAAGAATAGAGGGTTTGGCAAGGAAGATATTAACATATACAAAGTTTGTAGTTTAGTACTGTGTCATTGGAGGCATTATGCAAATGAGGTCATAGACAAAATCTTGTAATTGAGCAAAATTCAGTGAAATCCCATAATCAGATGTTAATGGCAGTGATGATGATTTTGTTCCTCCAGACATGAGATTCAAAGTGGCTAACAATGAAATGAACAAAACAAGTGTAAGTTAAAAGACAGATGAACTAAAACAACTCTTTTAAACAATTTGGAACTTAAAGAACAAAGAAAACTAGTACTTGCCTGGACACAAAACCCATCTTTACAACTACGTGGCGTAATTGCCAAAGGCCTATCTGAATAAAGTGGCCCCCAAATCCACTTTTTCCCACACTCTTTTAGTATAGTAAGGCAGTTACAAATATTTTGTCACCTTGGGTCCAAAGAAGAAATTTATATCAGTCATTTTAGAACATTACTTCCAACGTGTACTTCTTAAGATCTTGTATGAGTTTATAGCTCTTGCATATGCAGATAGGTTTTGGTTTTCTCACACCCTCTCCAGCACTTAGCTGGGATTTTATTAGCCATAAACAGGGATTTACATTTGGCACCAGGCATGCGAACCTCACCACAACAGTTTTCTCTTATGTTTTTATGGGCACCACATTAACTTGTATGTCTCTTTTTATCTGCCTCTAACGAATGTATGTGTGACGTTCCCCATTAATCATTTTTCACCCTTTGCTTGCAGAATTACACAGAAGTGCTTTAAGCATTTACTGGTTCCCTGATCTCATGTTACATTCCTTTCAGATTACATTGTAAACTCCTTCATACTTCAGAAGATGCACTTCCCAGATGATTGTACTGTGCTTATTACACAGGACTTTGCCTTAAAATAAGTCTTATAATTAATCCCCCAAACAATAATTTAGCTCTGTAGTTTCTCTGACAGCTGCTTGGAACCCCTGGAGTCACACAACAGAGCACAGTGTACTACTCAAGATAACTCTTATATCCTATTTCTGAGTATACAAATTTGTGTGTGGCCATGATGTTAAGGCAGTATGTTCTCTGGAATGGATTGCACAGACTTGTAGAGCTAAACTGGAGTGCATAATGTGTAAAAATTTGTCATGTAGTAAATCGAAAGTTATGCATAAATGTCACAGCATATATTGAGATCATCAATATGAGGATGCACCATGAGATGATGGTTATAATGCTGGTTTCTAGATAAAGATAATGAAGAAATAGCCCGATTCCAGAGAAGATTCAGTTTGAGACTGTGGTTCCAAAACATGGTTCTCTGATGTTTTGGGGTGTAAACTCCCAGAAACCCTAACCATTGGCTTCTGGAAGATATAGTCTAACAGTAACTGGGAACTCAGGTTTGGAAACCACTGATCTGGAAGAAGTGAGGTGGATTGGGTACAATATTGAAAACTGGCTATTGACAACAAGATTCAGCTAGCCTTATAATTAGGCAGAGTGACGCATACACCTCAGGCAGAAAAACATTGGAGGACAGGACTGTGTGGGCCATCTGGACAATGATGGCCCTAGCTACAACAAGAAGATGTTGTCATGCTGTCAGTATTGAAAGAAGATTTACTTGCCAGTCTGTTTTCCTTCTATATGTGTGAATGGTTTTTGATGCAGGAGCCAAAATATCTCGGGGTAGTTCTAAAGAAATCCATTCTCTGTCTTCTTGTGTTCAATACTTTAATCACAATCACACACAAAGGGTTGGAAAGAATGTGGCCATTTCTGCACAAGTCTGTTATAGTGCAATGATTCCACTTTCAACCGTCACCCTGCCCCTCCCAAAACTGCAAACCCCAGGACTCCACAGAAGGTTGAAAGTGGAATCATCGTGCTATAACAGACTCATGCGGAAATGACCTGTGAAAGGAGACACAGTTCTGGACAATAAGAAGTGGTAGGTGTTATGATATATTTATTTTTACTGTTGTTGTGTGCTTTGAGTTATTTTCAACTTAAGGTGACTCTAAGATGAACCTCTCATGAGGTTTTCTGTGGCTGAGAGTGTGTGATGCACCCAGGGTCACCCAGTGGGTTTCCATAGACAAGCAGGGAATTGAACTCTGGCCTCCAGTGTCATAGTTCAATGCCCAAACCACTACATCATGCTGGCTCACTACTTTTACTGGCCCATACAAAGAGCATTGTTTTCCATTTTGCACCTTTTGTTGAAATGGTCAAAAACCAGCTTTGAAAAATGTGGAAAGTCCGCCTCATACTAAAAAGGAGGAAGGACAGAAGAAAGCCAGGCAAGGAATCTAATCTCACCTTTTTGTTATGGGGAGGTAGTGATAAAGGGGGATGAAAATATCTACATACTCCCACACTGTCCAATATTTCAGAGATGAAAACCAGGACATGTGTGTCTGAGCACCATCAGAGTCCAGTCAAAGGAGTGTGACTAGAGGGTAAAAATTAATGAGGAAGAATACATGAAACTACTAGTTCAAGCAGAGACACTCTGGAAGTTTTATAGTGTTTAGTAAAACTTGAAAAAGAAAAATCTCAAATGAATCTGCTATGAAGGGTACAATTTTGCCCACCCTCTCCTCTTCTTTTGCCTGACTTAATTTCAGTTTGAACCCACTTAGCAGTGGTTGAATTAAACTAAAGACAAAAGAGGAAAGAATGAAGAGAAGAGAGAAACTGGAGTATTTTAAAATCAGCTGAGAAAATGGAAGAGCAGAAGATTAATGGAGACTGACCTTGACAAACTGTCTCTTCTCCTCCATTTAGTAGGTCCAAAACTATAAACATAACTACAATTACAGTTACACTGCAAAAAACTGAAGTTATCTTTGTTAAGATATAATTTTTGTAGTTATATATTGATCACTGCAAAAATGAGTTCATTGTGAGTAACTAGTTGTTTCAACTACTCACTTCCAGGCTTTGCATAGCTGAACAATCTCTGGAACAAAGTATCTGGAATGAGTGGATGTTGGATACTATTTTTTAATCACCATAACAGTAGCAAGAACTCTCACCCTATGACAAACAAATAAATTTTCCCCTGAACATTATTCTGATAAAGAAAATTGAACTCATGAAGAGCTGTCTAGAACCCAAATTAAATCTGTCTACTGAATGAGGTATAACTGAGTATTCACTGGCCTTGCATCCCTCCTCCTCCTCCTTCCCAAATCTATGTTGCACACAACCAACCTCAAGTCTTATAAACTACAACATAAATTGTTATGGGTAACTGGTCCCCCAAACCATCAATCTTAATTCTCTCTACCACTACAAAAAGTGGAACCTATTTCTTACAAGGAAAAAAAGAGAGAGAAACTAAATTCTTTAAGCACAGGAATACAGGAGGGAGAGGGAAACCAGAAGATTGCTTTGAAGCAGGTAGAAAATTTCTGATAGGTATAGGAGACCATATTGCTACACATTGTAATCTCAGATAAAAGGCAAGATGTCTCCTTTTAAAAAAGAAACTTAGCTTGAATCAGGACAATAAAGGCAAGCAAGCAGCCTGAACATTTTTTTTTTTAATTAAAAAATTGGCCAGGAAACTCCTTTGCATTTAGTCTGATAAGATTCACTAGATTGTGTTATTTATTATTTGTGAGCAATGAGACAACAGTTGAAGACTTGAAAAATATGCACAAAAATGTGAAAGTCTTAAAAGCTGTGGTATGGAGGGGTCTGGTACAAAACTTTTAATTGTTATTATTGAAGATTGCGTTGTTGTTGTTCTTTCTATAAGGCTGTAAAGCTGGGATCTGTCATCTATCTTCTGACAAGCTGTAGGATTTGTGGGAAGTGCTGATATACTAGAACATCCCATTACAGTGCCTGAATACTGCATTGTCTTAGTTTTATCATCTAAAACAGGTTTTCTCCACCAGGGTTCCTCAGAACTCCAGGGTTCTAGAAGAAGTCCCTGAGGTTCTGTGATAGATCATGACTAAGACAAAAATTGAGCTCTAGTTGGAATAATTTTTATGCAGGGGTTTGAAAATTATTTCAAGGGTTCCTCCAGTGTAAAAAAGTTAAAAAAAAGTATGATGTACGCTCTTTCTGTGACAGTAGGGAATTAAAGGTAGGGATTCAGACACATTCTGGATTCTGAAATAAACTGAGCAAATTCAGGCTACTTCTGCTTATGTCCAAGTGCTCATATCTGCCTCATTCAGATCAGGGAGAACTGTTTGAGATCAATCACCTCAATCCAAAGATGAAGGGAAGCCAGGCAGAATGACTGGGATCTTCTTGGTGTCACATGCTTTTAAGGTTGCATAAGGTTTTATGGTTGCATATACATACAGCTAAGATCACGCTGATTACTCCCAACTACAGTAGAGACATTCAATCAGTTATTGAATGATAAATCAACATACAAATAAATATAACCAATTCAATGGCTGTAACTTTAGTTGGGACTGACAATAGGATTTAGGCAATGAATATTCATGTGTAAGGAGGTATTTGGTACCTTCCTGAGCAATGCCCTACCTTCTGAAAGTCAACTTCATAATACTGGCCCACAATTATTTCATGTCCATGGGAGAATAAGGTGGTCATTTAGTACCCAAGAAGGTCTAGGAATGTCCAAGCAACCTTCCAATGCAGTTCTGTACCTGGGGGGAAAAACAGCTGTTGCCTTCACAGATGGACACGTGCGGGTGTTGAGAAACTCCCTTGAATGAAGAACCATGGAAAATTAATACATTGTGAAATGTTATGCTCTTGGATCCTGTAGAATCACAACCCATGTCTCCAGTATGGAAAACACCATGGTGAATTAATGAGAAGGGATAGAAGAGAAGTAGGGCTCTGCACAGTGATAACTCTACCTTCCCATGTGGGGCAGGAATCACATCAATACTGTCCAACCAAAATTGCAGGAATGTCAAGGGGGTGGGGAGAAATGATATCCTGCCATGAAAGTTGTGCAGTAGAGAGGTAATATGAGAAAATGTTCAAAGAATCTGAATAATTATCTCTAGAGATTTTGTAAATATACAAGAATACAAAATATATTTGGAAGATGATAATTCAATTGCGTCACTGTAGAAGGGATGTTCTTGTTATTTAAAAATGAATGACTAAAACCTTTGCAGTAGCAGTACAAAAAATCTGCTGGCAATTTTCAAAGACACCAGCAGTGTCTTTAAAGCAGGTCAGTTGTCTTAGCTTCCATAGTTAATATTGGCCTACAATGATACATTTAGACTTGTACTTTTGTTTCCTGCCTTTCATGTGATCATATGATATTATTATAGTGTTGTAGAATGGACATTGTTCCACAGACAAATAAAAAGTAATCTGAATCTATTGTAAACCAACAAATTACCAGTTTCAAAGCAGTCTGAAACAACACTCCTGTATCATTCACTCTTGTGTGACCCGTTCCCCCCGCCCCCCGGCTTGCTGCTAGTGGTACAGATCTATACTTTTCCACTCTTTTCAATTTTGAGCACACTGTTGCCCATTTTCATTCAGAAGACTTTCCAAGTTGGTTTTTACATCTCTGTTTTAGTCAGCCAGTTGGGTATTTAATACCACCAAACATATGTTCAGTTATTCTAGGGGTCCATCTGTAATCTCTTGGATGTATAGAATGGCTGATGAATTTCTGCTTTTCATAGGAGGTGATCTGAGCAACAATCACTGGGCCTATCTGAACTCTAATTCTGCAACATGGTCATGGGGACTCATCCATCTCACCTCCACATCTTTCCCCCCAATACATCTCTGAGTAATTTGCTGCTTTTGAGTTCTCCTCAAGCACTCAGCACCACATATTAGGACTGAGAGGATCATAAGTTTTGTATCTTTAGATATCTTTATCTATTTTTATCTTATCCTTATTTTATCTTAATGTGAAGTCTATATCTCTGTATTGGCAGCTCTGCAACTTCTAAGGCTGTCTAAATGCAATGGAAGCTGAACCTAGATGTCTTTCTACTTCTTACAGTTCCCCTGTCAAACTGGCTGGACAGACACAACAGTTGGCCAAGGTACACATAGCTTTTAACTCTGAGATTCTCTCCATTCCTATGCCATACAGACCTTCATTATGTCTCGTTACAACCTCTAGAGTTACTAAGCTTTTGCTTGTAATGGAGCCCCCACTCACTGACAAATCCAAATAGTTCTGCAGAAAGCGGTATCTCTGGTGGTTCTCAGGGATATAATAAGATAAATTTTGTGGGTAGGGCAGAGACAAAAAAATGGAGTGGGGCAGAAGGGTTTGGGTACTGGTCACTATAAAACAGGTTTATGTAGGAAAAATATCAATCAAATAATGCATTTTAATAAGAAATTTTCCACATGCAAAATGGCTGTGGCAGAAGGGTGGAGGTAAAAGGACCATAAATAAATAAATGCTGTTATTTTAGAGCATTAGAGCAGACTAATGCAGCAAGAAAAATGTGTCCTTCTTCATAGACTCCAGCAGTTGTGTGGAAAGAGCAGAAGACTTTTTCATGAACAAGTTTCTGCAGGCATTAAGACCAGGAACAAGAACAAAGTTGGGAGGAATGGTGCATCTTTGTACCTCCTCTGAGTCCCCCACAAATGGTGTGTGTGTGTGTGTGTGTGAAATTCTAGGAATTTAAGAAGGGAGTTTGCCTTTTCATTTAAGAGATCATTTGGAAGAGGAAAAAGTCTCTGCAACTATCAGAAGTACCAAGAGCATCCAGTTCTTTTTGTTTTGATTTTACGATGCATATTCCCATCAAAACCCTTTCTTGAAATGTCACAAGTTTCCCTTGGTTCTTGTGTCCTTCCTCATCCTCCTTTCATTTATCATGTGTCACTCATCCAACATTTCAGAAACAGGTTTTTATCAATTTACACTTATTATTATTATCCAGGATTTACAGTCAAAGCGCTAAAGTTCTTTTCCAATGTTATACCAGTTAAAAATGAGGATCATTTTGTTTTGGTGCAAACATCCCTCTTTTCCTCACTTGATCTATGTTGAATCTGCATCCTAGAAACAATAGCTGTGTTTACTTGAGGCAGCCATCTTAACTAGTTCCAGAATAATACAACAGACATACAAGTAGAGATACATTTGATTTTGAAGAATACTGTGTTAATTTAAACTGACCTGTGAAGTAAAAATGAAAAGTCCTTGGTAGTGCCAGGAGTTCCCAGGAAATACATCAGGAAGAAGAAAACATTGTGTGGATATCCAAAATAAAATGCACTTGTACAAGAGCAAAACTGAGACTTTCAGAGTCTTTTTTCTCATCTGGAAGAGCCCTAAGTAAGGCTAATCAAACCTTCAGTTCCCCAAAGTTTATTGAAATTCTCAGCACATCCCAATCTCTGGAAGCTCTTTGTTCCTTTCCCTGAAGATTGCTAAAACTACCATCTCCGTACTAGTTTCCATCCCGTAACCAGACCTTGAAATCCATTCTCTCAAAGAAAAACAACAACAACACAAAAATTGCTGGAGCTGTGCTACCATGATATCCCTGAATTGCTTGCTCCAAAATGGAATGTCAGAGCCTGGCTGGAAATAATTGTCCAGCACAGTGGGATTCAGGGATAACCTACTTAAATAAAACTTCCTGACTACCTCTTTTAAGCTCACTCTCTTAATATATACAGGCAGTTCTTCTCTGGCAGATTTTATAAAACTGGGAAGGAAAAGAGTCAAGCACAGCTGGTCTCACCTTTTGATGGGTCATGCCTCCATCCTTGTACTGCACTAACTAAAAAGAGTATACATTACAACTGAAGCAACAGGTGCAAAGATGACATCAGTTGGATTTGTATTAACCAGCATCAAAGCTGGCATAGAAGCAACAAATTTATCTTCAAGTATCTTGCAAAATAGTCACAGTGGGATATCTTATGGTCTTCAATGCCCTCTCATGGAACAAGATGTAATAGTCTCTTGACCACATAAAATAGAGGTGGGAATCATGTGCTCCTTCAGAGATTGTTGGATTATAACTGTCACCATTGGCTATGCTGGCTGGAGATGCTGCAGTTGAAATTCAGCAACATCTAGATGGCTGCATGATTCCCACTGTTACCTAAACAAAAAAGAAAAATCCTATGATTGGTGCTGTAGAGTTGGAGAAGTAAGATTTCCCAGTGCAATCACTGGCTGTAGCTTATGTTTGGTATGATTACTCTTCTGCTAACTTTGTTCTAGCTGTCAGTCCAATGCTTTCAGCATCTCTAGTTCTCCAGAAAACCAGTGGTCATGTCTGGCTCTATTAAATGGGATAATGACATCTGCCAAACCATTTAATTGTTCCAGGGGTGGGACTTACTTGGATCATCTGCCATGGGGATAGAAAAATCCTCAACAGCTGCTGCTGCTGCTGCTACTACTACTACTAGTAATAATAAATGATTACCCTGAGGGAAAATATCCAAACTGGTACTGGCATTCTATACATTATACTGTTTGCCCTACACTCTAAATATCAATCAATGAGGTGATAAAATTGGGAAAACTCTCTTGTTCTTTCTCTCCAAACTGTCTTCCTGTTGATATCTGAAACTCACTGTTAGATGGCATTAATCCCTCCGCCTCCCCATATCTGTGTCACATTCAGATCCTTGCCAGCCTAATATTTGGGGATGTTGACAGGGGAAAAATGAAACAAAACAAAACCTTTATTCTCAGCGGATCACATTTCTTTAGAACATTTGCTTTATATAGCCATGGGAAGAGAAGGTTAGAAAAACAAATGTCCCTCACTTGTTCTAAGATTGGAAAGGCAGAGGAAGGCGCACAAGGACGTCACCTCTTTGCCTCAGAGGCCTCTCTCTACTTCTGTATTAGATCCAGAGCATGCTATGGATCCATTCCAGAAATGCTTCCATCAACCCAGAAATGACAGTTCCAGCATGTATTTCAGTGAGGTCAGAGTTGTCTTCAACCCTTATTTTGTAGCATTTTTTTTTTTACAAACTAAATTTAACAGAATGTCTGTGTAATGGAGATTCCAAACTTTTTGAAAAAAATTCATTTTCTTTTATTCTTTCTCACACCCAGGATTTAAAAGCCTTTTCTTTCGGTGGTAGAGTGCAAAAAGAAACCTGACCCTGAAGTATGCTTGTCTAGTAGCTATTTATAATACAATCATTGTATGATGCTTCAGTAACAACTTGATGCTATGTAGGGTATTGTGTCCTGAAGTGAACTTGATAAACTGCCTTTGGAATATATTTTCTACTTAGAATTTTTAACAAAATTCTGTACTCCACTGTGATACAGGAATAATTTTGAAACCTTGGAGTCACCATAAGTCAGAAATGACTTGAAGGCACACAACAACAACAGAAAGCTGCTCTACTACTATGTCCAGGATTTTGTTTTCTAATTACAGGGTTCAAGCCCATGAGAAGTGAAAAAACAATAAATAAAAAGGGTTTGGAAGTTTATACAGGGTGTACAAATGCACAGCTTCCAGGGGACTTTCAGTTTTTTGCACATTAGAGTTCTGGGACTTTTCAGATATTCTTTATTAGGATCTCAATTTTAAACCCACAGCACATGACAATGTAGACTGAAAAAACCTGCATCAAAATGGAAAGATTCTTTTATCTGTAAGTATTGGCTTAGCAGGATTTTGGCTTTCATTTTACGCAGCAAGCATATTTCCTCTCTCATGATACAAGAGTGTAAACATATCCACTGAGTTATCAGAAAACAAAGGAGTTTTTATGAGTTATTTCCGGTGGTCAAAAGAGAATAGGATTTTACTGTCCTAGGCAGTTCCTGCTTCCTTTGTTACTGTTTACAATCTTCTGTCAACTGCTCAGCTCCATTAGTAATACCAGAAACTGAACCAGCAAGAGAGTTTTACAGCTGGACTGGGAGCTGGACAGATAGTAAATTGAATATTGCTTTCAAGTGCAAAGAAAGGATGTCGTATATCATGCAGGATGGAGGTTGATATTGTTTGCCCCATTCTGAAATTCATTGTCGAATGGCATCTCAGAGGTTGTAATCCCATGCTGAATTAAGCTCCTTAAATTTCATTGGCACTGATGAACTTCAACAGCTCAGTTGTGTATGGGGTTACAGTTCATGGTCTTGATGCAACAAGCAGAAATACATGTACCAGTGGAAATATCTCCTCTTTTGGTCAAGGGTGGAAAGGCTAATACAGGAGCTGGGGCTATGGCCATTTCTGTACTACATTGTTATAGTGCTATTATTCCACTTGCAACATACTATGGGATCCTGGAGTTTGCAGTTTAGGGAGCAGCATTTACAATTCCCAGCCAGAGAGCTCTTTGGCCTCAGTAAACAACAAACCCCAGAATTCCACAGGATGTTGAAAATGGAATAATAGCACTATAACAGTGTAGTACAGACAAGGCCTATGTAAATATTATCAATAATTTATTTGGACGTGGTCAGACACTCTACCCCATCTTTTGCCTCTACCTTATCAAAAACTTGGAATTAGTTTAATTCACAATTTTTGAATCAGATTTTGCAGCTTCAGGAACACACATGTGTTTTCAATTTATTTAAAGGCAGGCAACATACTAGTGACACCTTTTATATATGTGCACAATCTATTTTTAACTTACATTTACCATTACAAGTTTAAGAATTCTGTTGGCTGACCAGTTGTACTCTTGCCTTTCATGGATATTTATTGGCATGCTTGATTGTTCTTTCAAAATCCCGCATCTTCATTTTGAACTCTGTAATGATCAATGTTCTTTTTGATTCATAATTGATTGTTGCTGTAAGGGATGTTGTCAAGTTACATGTAAGAATATTTGGATACATCACACAACTTTCTTCCTATTGCTGAGTGGTAAAAAAAAAAGATTCTGATTCATTGTATGTGAAGTCAGTGTGAAACTAGAAAAATTAGATAAGAAGACTCAAAGCATAAGGAAAGATCAAAATGCTGCACCCACCCTCATATACTCAACACTTTTGATAGCTGATTTGGAAGAAAATGAGAAAAAGAATGAGCTGGTATCTTTTCTATTTGAAATATTTCAAGTGGAAACTCTCCCACAGTAAAAAATTCCAATAACTATTTTCTGTTTGTAGAATAAATATTTTTTCAGGGTGTGTGTGTATGGTAGCTTTAGAAGAAAATTAACTATTTCTAATTTATGAAAATGGTAACCATGACACATTTTGATTCTAAAAAAAAAAAAAATAGACACTGATATACAGGGATATATATGGAGAAGTCCAGCATGCTAAGCCTAGGTACACACCAGACTGTATCAATTTTGCATGCGTTCAATTTTAAGTTTACTTTGTCAAATTTCCACATAATTCTTATCTTTAAAAACCTGCATACACAAAAAGTAGACATGCAAGTTCCTATCTGTAGACATTGTGTGGCTACTTTTCCACTATTGTACATAGCTTTTACTAATATACATGTTTTGGAGAAAAAGAAAATCCTTAATACAAGCATTTGGTATACACCTTTACATTGTATATGAATGTATAAGACATGCATATTGAACTTTCTTTAAACGTGAACATTTTTGTACAGAATTTTCCATGACATGTATGTCTTTGTACAATCTTTTGAGCTGAGAACTGTATCAGAGGAGTGAACAGTCCAATCGATAACAATATTCTGATATTAGTTTGGGATGTTTGGATTAGGGTGGCTTGCTTAAAAATGCAGATCAAGCACAATTCTTTTGTTTCTTGAGCTGAATTTATGCTGTTATGATAAGCAGTCATTGACACTGGAGAATGGAAACAGAAAACAAATGTATAGAAGTAGGGATGAGATGGAATTATCTCTTACCAAGACCTCAAAGACCATTATGTAACCAAAAGAGACAGGATAATTTCTAGAAGAAATCTGGGACCTGCTTCTTCCCTAATCAGTTCCCAGAGAAAGGAATATATCTTTTTCTCTCTCAATCTTGCAGACCTCAAGGCATGGAAAAAGGAGATCCCAGACAACCTTGCATTTGTGTCTCAGGATCAGACTGTGTAAAAATTACTTTCTTGGACTATATCTCCTAGAATCCTCCAGCCAACAGGGTGAGTATATCTAGGACACAGCCATTAAAAGAATGGTCAATTTACACTTCACAAAACCCTCCTGGACTTTGGATATCTTTGGAATAGCAACCTTTGGATGCTCTGAATTCACTCCTAGTTAGGTTGCATGATCTGGAAATTTGGGGACAAAACCCAAAATTACTACCTATTTGTTTGTTCACACCCATTCTCTTCCTCTAGCACATAAGCATCCTTTGTTCTTGGGGTATTTGTCTCTCTGTTTCCATCTCCTTTTCTTCTCCTTACCTTTCTTCAAGCATTTTTTGTCAAGAACATGAACTTGTGTACATTATGCACAAGTATCTGTGAGTAAACTACTTTTATACTTTTTAAAAAAAAACTGAATTTGTGTTTACTTCTCAGCTAGACTTTAAGTTTGTGAAGGACTATAAGGTGGGCTGGTAAACTGTTCAAACTTCTGCTTAGAGTGCTAATTGTTAAGTAGAGAGATCCACCAAATCTCTCATTTTCCTATATGATCATGGGGAGGAAATGTTACTATTCTAGTTAGCTCTGATTTGATGAGGGGATGTTTGAAACTTACTCCTTGTTTTGTCTGAGGTTTCAAGTTTGAGATATTGATACTTAGGCTGTGTGCAGGAAAGTCAATTTGGTGATTTGGATATAAGCTCAATTTAATAATTTACCAGGACCCTAACTCACAAGTGAGATCAGGAAATACAGATCACTATTCCTCATTGTCCGATGTCAGTGCTGGAAAATAAAATGGCTATAACTTTTTGTTTTTTCCCCTCACATTTGCAGATTTGGAGACATGGTAGACCCTAAATTGAGGATTTATGTAGCCAAATTTTAGAGAGGTGGCTTTAGAGTTATTTTGTGCTGGATACTTGTAAAGCTTGCTGGGGCTTCATACCACTTTTTAAGAGCTGTTGTCTGTTCAGTCTTGGTAATAAATGCAGATTTTTTTTTTCTGGCCCTTATCACTCTAGCATTGGGACTCAGCCTTACAGAACCTCTGCAGTTGAGCACAGGCACCAGAAAAGAGCACAGGCAGTGGGGCACCAGGCATGTAGACAGCAGAGTTTGGCAGAAACAAGCAGAGATGAAGAGAATTAGACTTCAGCTACTTCCTGCTTCTGGAGGCAGTGTAGCAAGCACAGACTGTCTGTAAACTAAGTCTGTTCAAGTTAATTAACGATTAATTATCAGATGTGATAATGGCAATGAAATGACAACTTACTTGAGAAGACTTAACAACAGTCCAGCCTGGGAGATTCAGTGATACAGCATAAGGATGACAAGCAAATGCTTCACAAATAAGCATGAAAAAAGAATTTGGAAATATTAAAATAATAGGAGAAAAAGGGAGATTGTATCTCAGGAGTTTTCTCTGCCATAGTGCAGCCGTTGCCTCCTGTCTGCCTCTGATCTTCAGGGTCAAATAGAGCCCTCTTGACAGTAAAAGCAGATGTGCTCCTAGTACCATTGTTACCTCAAAATGTGGGTGACTCAGTTGTCCACCTGATATGCCAGTACCTCCATGCAAAGGTGGGGAATAATTAGCACAAATTAGGAGGCCTGTGAGAAGGTGGTAACCTAATGAGATCTTTTGCACCAATGTTTACAGTACTTCTACAAGGAAGAACCAGCCAGAGATCCAAAAGTAATCTTAATTGTGTTTGATTGGGGGAATTCATCACACACACAAGATCCGAACAGTCACACAATCACACAAGGCTAACTGAAGGAAAAGGGAGAGAAGTTTAGATAATGAGATTTCAAGGTGTAGTGAGAGATATTTACTGATCTTGAGAAGCAGCAAAGAAGTAGCAATGTGGCTTAGACTCACATCTAAGGACAGTACACAATTAGGAATCAGAGTAGAAGAATGGTGACCAGCAATCAGTGTACTGAGAGTTGACTGGCCAAAACTAGAGGTTTATATATCTGATTTCTGCCCAGAGGGCAAGGGTGTGAATGGCTTACCAGTCAAATAAACAATGGAGTTCACAGAGTGGACAATGAAGTCCAGAACAGGCTAATGGTCTTAGTGTTAGGAGACAAAAGCCTAATGGGTTGCCCTGATAGTTTCGTACTTGTCAGACAGGTTTTAGGATAATGGAGAGGTTTGAGTGAGCAGAGGAAGATGAGTTAAGACAATCAGCAGTCTGGTGGGAATCTCTGAGTTGCTATTGTCCGAGCAGCAGAGTTGTTAAGGCTAGCTGCAAGTCTATGATGTCTATAGTTTCTGGTGATTTCCTGACTATGACCTGGCTATGCCTACATTTCCTGATGTAATTCACAATGCACATGTTCAGCCAGTCTTTTTCTCTTGTTCAACTCAGGCATATAACCATAGCAGGGCATGTTTTATCTCAACAGTATTAATATATTTGCCAATTAAATCATAGTTTGGCTATTAAACCTTATCAAGGTACAAGGGTATATGGCCTGGTAACACCACAATCTTATTAGGATGAAGCAGGCTTTCTTTCACTACCAGAAAGGTTGCTACCTCTTGTGAGTTTTCCTGGTAAGGCAAACCAGTCTGCTTTCTTCTGTCTCTAGCATGTATCTTGTGGGCGAAATTATGAATTTTTCCAATAATTTTTAATTTTTTAAAAATACATTGAGACATTTTACAAAACATCTTGTTTTCAGAATTACATTATTATTATTAATCTTTATTTATACTGTGTGGTTTGTGTATTTTGTATGAAGTATTTTCTTTTGCACACAAGTGTTGCATTTTGTATAAATTGTCTCTCTCTTTTTTGCACAAAAAATTAACATAAAAATTAAACAACAATTTAGTGACTAACAATTGGATTTAGAATCTGATCTGATCCAATAAGGCTCTTTTTATGGTTAGGAAATACTAATTCTTTGTATTTGGGGTAATATTGCTTTTAGCAAACAACAGTGCCAAAATCATTGTTCATAAGTGGGAATAATATGGCCATTCTCAATCCTTGAAGGCCATCCAAGTGGCCTCCAGACTTCTCCCAGACCACTCCCTACCTGCAAAATCTTTGGAAAGAATTTGGACAACATCTCAAGGAACTGAACCTTTGGAAACCAACAGAGGGAAATTCTGGCCTGAAATAGTGCACAACCCCTCCCCCATATCTCATTTGATTCCCCCCTCCCGAAAAAAAAATCTGTAGAAAAACTAGACCTTTCTCCAGAAATGTTGGGTGAGGGTTGCAGAAGTCTGAAGTAGAGGAGAGTGGGCCAGGTGCTGCCTCCAAATATTCCAGGGTTTCCTATCCCAGATCCAAGAGGACATTATCTATAAGCAGAATATCTGGAAGAGAAACTATGATCATTGAAACTGCTCACCAGTTGAGACTCCCTTCTGAACCTGTCCTCTATGGACTGCTGTGTGTTGAGGCACTTTGGTCTACAGTGGCTTTCCCAGTATGGAATTCTCTCCCTGGAGAGTTTCAGCTGGCACTATCTTCACTCCTAGACATTGGACACCAAGCTGAATCTATCCTGTTTGTCTCTAATTTCATTCTTAATTGGGCTTTGCATTGCATTTATACTTGTGGTGCTTCATTTACTGCTTGTGAGTGCAGCTTTTATTCTGATTTTTTAATTATTATTTTTTACATAGCAAGTGCTTATTTGTTACTGTGTTTTAATGTGTACTTCTAGGCCTCCTTAAAATACAACAGCAGGTTATAATGTGTGTGCGTGTGTGTGTGTGTGTGTGTGAAACAAATATCATTGGGCAAAACTAACAACCACATCATATCTGGCAGTATGTTCATCTCCTTTTGACCAGTTGAAATAGTAAATCATAGGCACTGCAATGTCCTGAATCTTTTTTTTTTTAAAGAAAACCCCAGTGCCCTCTAATTTCCTAGAACCAGCTGCACCAATTGCTTTCAGAAAGAAACTTCTACTTGGAAGACTCACATGGCTCTGAAAGTGAACTGAGCTGACACTGGAGATCTTCAGAGCAATGGCTGATGGAGCATTCTTTGTTCACAGACACACACAGTGGAATCACTCAGCTTATCTCTCACATTCAAACAATACAGAGCGGCTGACAAGTTTCAGAAGGGGAGGGTTCTTTTTCAGGTAGGTCCCACACTGTGTGGTTCCAGCCTCTCCAATTGATTTTGCACGCAAATCCTGCATTGTGCAGCTGCCAGTAACTGTCACTCAATAGCCCATTCAAAGAGAAAGAGACCAAAATCAGAAATGAATACAAGCAAGCAAGGACACTTTATAAATAGCAAAGGACAGGTATTAGAGCTGCCTTCTCTCCAGAGTTTGTCAACAGTATTTCAACAGTTTCTCAGGAAGCATCAGGAGATGAATTCCTGCTTTCCATTTAACAACGAAATTACTTTTAGTGCCAGGTTCCCCGGGTGTTTCAGCAGAGGGGGGTCTTTTTGTTTACTTAGGAATACTTGGCAACCATGTCGATGCTTAAATGAGACTTTTCAAAATCAAGTTCCACATCCAACTACATGTGACTGCTGAATAGAATGAGTTCCATTCCCTCCTCCTCACCACCCCCAGTAATGAGATTTGTGTTGTTTGCTTGCCGTGGGAAGCACTGCCAAAGAAGAGAAACTTCAGGGAGACAGGAGGCAAAAGATAAAACAGCTTCACAAATGAGATGCTGAGAGCATTGCCAGCACACTGACCACAGCTGTGTGATGTTTTACTCTGGGACCCCTCTTCATGGGATTCTGATGTTTCACAATATGACTTCTTGGTAATACACTGAATATACATTATTAAAGGGTCTGTGCAACCTCTGATATGCCTTCACTCACATTGAGCTCGGCAGGCTTCCACCAAAGGTTTACAAAGCTCGAGGCTTGCAGCTCACATTGCGAGTTCAAATCTGCTTAAAGAATAAAGTCGTAGCATAGCAACTCCAGAGTTGTTTGGCATCAAACAAGGCGAGAAAACTTTAAATCTACTTTGAGCGACTTCTTGCTTGGAAGTACATTAAAGGCCAGTCAGTCTGCCACAGTGCTCAACAACTTGGCATGCCAGCAAGCAGTACAATCAATACTGCTGTTATTGAGTAATTATAGGACTGGCCCAGAAAGATGGACACTGTGATATTTAGACAAGAGCTGATGAGTGATAATGACGCTCAGCAAAAAAGAGGATAATCGAAAAACAAAACAAAACAAAAACATCTTAATGTACTTGACTGGCAACAAAATTACTGTGGCTCAGAAATTACTGTGGTCTAATCAGAAACAATTATCAAAGTAGTTACTTAAACATGGAAACTAACAGCAAGACACTGAGGAATAATACTCTATCTGTGGTTCTTCTTTCCCCCTTTTTTAAAAAACCTCACACTATAACAGCCAATAAAGGGCTATTTATATGCTAATCCTCTCAGAGACACATTTCCTTATTCAAAGTCTTAATGTCTTTTCAGTGATAAGTAATAGGAGGCATATTCTATGTTTTCTGATGAAACTAGAAAAGTTAAACTCTTGTAATATGTACATTGCTCAA
Source organism: Ctenosaura bakeri (assembly GCA_948474755.1). Classification (NCBI taxonomy): domain Eukaryota; kingdom Metazoa; phylum Chordata; class Lepidosauria; order Squamata; family Iguanidae; genus Ctenosaura; species Ctenosaura bakeri. Next base: position 20,593 of record CAOLHI010002638.1, on the reverse strand, counting down.
TAGTGCTATTATCCAGCAGGTGCCGGTAGAACAGATGCCACTTATACATGAAGCATTGAGTATCCTGTGCACAAAAGATATTCCACCTTGCATCTGCTATGTAAAATTTCTAGAAATTCCCCAGTAAGCACTACTGCCTGAGAGATGAAAAAAGAATCTGTTAATATGGTCAAGTTTTATTGCAGAAATGCATATCCTAGGCAGATAATCTGATGGTCTGTTTAAGAAACATGCTGCTACGCAGGAACTTTCATTTCTGCAACTGGCTGTGTCCTTTATTTTTCCAAGAATAACAAGAAAAGAGAAATCTAATGCAGCAACAATGTCTACCCCCGCCCCCGAGTCCTTAGTAGGGATAGATGAGAACTTCAATTCATTTAATCTATTTATTTGCTTATGAAGTTTATACAAAAATATCCTTGGGCGTTTTACAACTATAAAAACAAAACCATAACTAAGGCCATTTCTGCACTACACTGTTATTGTGCTATTATTCCACTTTCAACATCCTGTGGAATCCTGAGGTTTGCAGTTTCAGTCAGAGAGCTCTTTGGCCTCAGTAAATTACAAACCATAGAATTCCACAGGATGTTGAAAGTGGACTATATGCACTATAATAGTGTAATGTGGAAATGGCCTAAATCAAAACAATGATAGAGCTGAAACAAAGAAATTGGCCCAAATGGAATCAAGTGTTAAAATCAGAATGCTAATATGATCAAATAAAGTTTAAAAAGCAAAAGCAAAAATCAACCAGTCAAGTCAATAAATAAATCAAGTAGTGAATGCCTGCCAGATAAGAGAGTTATTAGCTTGATGTTCGTATGTTACAAAATGCTAGGTGGAACTTCTTTGGGAGGGCCTTCCATCTACAAGGAGAACTCTGTTGAGAAGGTTCTTCCCTTGGTAGGTAATCAACACACTATTGTGGGTCTCAGCACCCAGGGAACATATTTCAAAATATGGCAGTAACAGATGCCACCCAGTATTCCTTAAGGTAGAACTAGGCCAGGGGTGGGCAACTACGTAGGGGTGGGGCAATTTTCATCCCATGAAATTTTGCCCAGTGTTCATGTGTCAAATTAGCTGAACACTGGTCCAATTTTTTTAATGGAGGGAAGTGAGAGTCACTGGGAGTTTGGGAGGCCATAAAAGGTGTTTTTGGGAGCCCATTGGCTGCAATTTTCCTACTCCTGAACTAAGCCACTGAACACTTCTATGCCATTTAGAGGTTTTAATTGTTACCAACAAAACCTCAGATCAGACCAAGGAACATACTGGTAAACACTGAAGTTGATGCAGTATGAGGGAGATAAATGCAAAACAATTTGTCCCAGTGAACAGCCTTACTGCTATATTTGTCACTAATTAAAGTGTCCAGACCATCTTCAAAGGTAAACCAATATTTTACACACTGCAGTAATTCAGGCTGCTACTCCAAAAGGTAGGTGACTCAGAGGTCCACCTGTGGTGCCAGTGCCTCCATGGAACAGTGGGGAAATATTAGCTCAAAAGGGAGGCCTGCAAGAGGGGGCAACCTTATAGGATCTTCCACTAAGTATACTGGGTACTAATGCAGGGATACCAGTTAGAGATTAAAAGTATGTTTCATTGGGGAAAATCACAGTCACATGCAAGATTCAAGCAGTCTCACAACCACACAAGGCTAACCAAAGGAAAGGAAATCAAAAATGGATAACAAGAAGTTTGGGGGAGATGAGTGATAGTTACCTATCCTGCAGGGAAGAGATGAAGCAATGTAGCTCAGACTAATGGTCCAAGGGCAGTACCAGAATGGGAATCCAAGCAGAAGAGTGACAGCCTGTGTCCAGAGTACTACGAGCTGTCTGGCTCCGACCCAGGGATTAAATACCCTGTTTCTGCCCTGGGAGGGATGATGTTAATGGTTCTCTGGTAGAGCAAACAATGGAGTCTGGAACAGACTAATGGCCTTAGCAGTAGGTAACAAAGCTCTGATGGGAATCATGACAACTCCTTAATATCTTGGCAGGTGAGGAAACAAAGGAAAATTTTCGTGGGAAGAGGGAACAGGTCAAGGAAAAATCAGTTGCTCTATTGAGGCAGTTTCAGGTGCTATTGTTTTTGAAGGTTAAGTCATTGAAGGGATTCATCAAAAGCTTATTAACACAGAAGCTTCATGATTGATCTCTTGACTAAGACCTGACCATGTCCTGAGGTCCCATTTCAGTACTATGCCTGCAAACTTCACTCACAGTGGTATGCTCAGCAGCACATAGTGCTCCTGTACACATCTAAGATGTAGAACCTATTCTATGTGTAAACAGGCCCTCCAACTAAAGAGCACATATCTTGAAATCCTTTGTTTTTGAACATGAAATGCTTTGAAATATATGTGACACCCCACATTTTTCTTTGACAGTGTTCTACATCAGTATTACAGTCTGATCCTTTAAGTGTATTTACAGATATATTTGACATAGCAAATGAGTGTGAGAAACCCAACAGTGGTACAAAGCCCTTATTCATTCCACTAAAAACCAATACATCCAATGGCAATAACTCCAAATCATCACCCTGCACATAGTAAAATCACATAGAAGGTAAGGGGACAGGGAGTATATCCAATTCCATTGCAATATCCCCAATGAATGATAGTACTTGCTTCTTCAGAGATTGTTTTATGCAGAATATAAAGGCCTAAAGAAGATTTCTTAGCATGTTTATCTGAACATGCTCTGAAGTCTCCACAGGATTATGAATTATGGTGGGCTTCGTCATGAGATGCAGGTTAAACTGTGCTGTTGCTACCCTATTTATCAGTCTTTTAGCATAAATACCCTTGTATGGAAATGGGAAGCAAAGCTGAATAATTCTTCTCCATTTGTGACAACAAATTTTTATAATTTAGTCATTGGCATACTCAGCTATATATAAAGCATATATGGCAAAAATGATAGAAATTCACCTTGCAAAATAATGCTCAAAGCAGTTGAAGTGTCATGCAGCCTGAATCCTCTTGGAAGTCCTCTGTTAAAGTAGATCCATAGAATTAACTGTTAGAGTTTGAGTCAACAGTTATGTAAATCACATTGATTCAATGGGTCTACTCTACCTGGTAATCACAGAAAGATTCAGGCTGAAATTGCATAAAGATCTGCAATTAGAATGTCTACAGCTATAGCAGAATGTTTACAAATGGCAGATGTTTTCCTCCCCCCCGGCCCACCCCATTCTTCTGAATTATCGGTATTAATTGTGCTGAAGTAAGAGTGCTTCTTGTGCAACCCGTGATCTCTCACAAGCTGCCAAAATAGAAATCCATATGTGAAGCTAAACAATAATCAAGTCAATAGGAAACAGCAGCAGGCCAGGATGTAGAGGAATCACAATTGTGCTAAATTACCCAGAAATTCCATTTCTAAGCTGTATTCTTAGGGGTCACATTTTTTCCTGCCAGATAATTTTGTAATTACCTGGTTTTATCAGAAATCACAGTGACCTTTGCAAATAAATAAATGTTAGTGCGATGCATAGGAATTTAGCCATATGACTCCCCTGCCTTCACACCAAAGTAGGCAAGATAGCATTTATGAATTTTCAGCCAAGTTCTACCCACCTGCTCTCCCAAGCAGTATCTGCCCCTCCAAATCTGTGTTCTTCCAAATTTGATTACCCAACGAAAGGTGAGAATTCAATGGAAGCAATTGTGTAATGCCAGTTATATAGATGAAATATTTCCTTTTGGTTTTTCTTTCTTCCTGAATAAATGGGGAAGTGTAGGATCCCAAGTAACGTTTTTTCCTAGATAATTTGCTTGACCCAAAACTCCATGAAAACATCTGAAGTGTAGAAAAGCTCTGAATGCTTGGTAAGTGGACAGTTGCCTAGCATATTGGGATATATCTCAGAGCTTGAAGGACTGCAAAATGATTCTATGGTTTTATGCTACCAAAGTGGTTATATGTTGACATTTTTTAAAACCTGAATGTTCAAGAAGGTCTACATAAAAAAAAAAAGATTAGCCTGATTCAAATCAGTGGGACAAATTAAGAGTTGATTTATATTATTATCAACATAATTTAATCACAACTCACTTTCTGTGGATCAGGGTGAAACAGAGCAATCCCAGAAGGTGAACAGTCTATCAGGATGGAATCTTCACTTCTGAATCTCTTCTGATTTGTATTGACCAGAAAAGAAAATGGGCAGTTTTCACCTCCCAATCAACTTTTCTACTGCCCCATTGCCTCCACTGGGAAAGGATTTGCTACACAAGTTCTTATGTGGAATATTTTCAGCTTTGTTTGGAAACTAGGACCATAAATTCTGATTGGGCACAGTAAATAAGTAAGCAAGCACCCCCACATTCTCCTCAACACAAGATGATAAGTTTTCTTTTTCCTGCTGGCCTCCATTCCCAGCCAGTATCTAATCATGGCAACATTCTTCAGAACTTGCAACTGTCTTTAGGAGTTTCATGACATACAAGGAGGGAGTCAGTACCTCCTTTTGCACCATCTACAAAGAGACAGAGGCGTATGTCACCAACAGGATGCTAGGTCTGCACTTATGGACCCAGAATGACAAGATTCACAATCAAAATAGATTTGTACAAGCTTTTGAGGTAATGTAACCTCGGAAATACTAGCCAAAGTTTGCCTGTGTGTTTATATGTCAGTGTCAATATTCATACAATTTTTTTAAAAAGAAAAAGATACAATGCTCCCACTGTATGCTAGGAAGGAACAAACTGTTCAGAAATGGAATCATATTCCAGGGTCTAGTTAGCTTTTTTTTTTTGCAGCCCTGTACGAACTTGCAAACATGATTCTGCACATATATACATACAGCCTTATGAGCTATTATGCTGTATTTCAAGAGAGTGCACCTGACTACAGATCCCAGGATTCCACAGAATGGAGCCAAGACAGTTAAAGTGCAATCAACATGCTGCTAATGTGGATACAAACTTTTACATTATCCAGTCTGAAGAAGCTTGCTGACTATTTCAAAATTTATTGGTCAGTCTTAGTAAAGCTACTATCCCAGCACCATTTTGATTTGTTTATTTCAGCATTTCTCCCTTTTACCACTGGTGGAACTCTTGAAAGTATTTTCAGGTCTCAGGGAATCCTTCCATAAAAATTATATCTAGAATTCAAAAATGTTTTTTCCCCCAAGAACAATCTGCTATGGAATCCCCAGTGACTTCTCATGGAACCCCTACAGTTCCAGGACAACCTGGTTAAGAAACCCTGATGTATTCATCAGGAGTGGTTTTCAACATCCAAAAAACCAAACACAGATGAATTGCTTGGGCTCAACTTTGCCTATGAGCTCTTTCATGGTATTTTGTATCATATATTGATGCTGTTATGGCAAAATAAGACAAGGAAGAAAGCTGAGATCAGCTAAGCAACTTTGCACTACTGGAAAAATGATTAGCTTTTATTCACTTATTAACTGTCATCAGGTCAACTTTGGTCTAGGACAACCCTGTAAAAGAGAGATACCCAAGTTACCCTATCATAAACAAACCTGCTCAGGTCTTGCACACTAAAGGCTGTGGCCTTTTGACTGAATCTATCCATCTGTAGTGTGGTCTTCCTTTTTCCTACAACCTTCCACTTTCTCAAGCATTATTGTCTTTAGAGAGTCATGTCTTTTCGTGCTGTGTCCAAATTATGACATATGTTCCAGCGGGAGCTCAGGCCCCATTTATTTGCCCTTTTGGTAGTCCAGATGATCTGTAAAACTCCTACAGTACCACACCTCAAATGAATTCAGTTTCTTCCTATCAGCCTTCTTCACTGTCCAGCTTTCATAACTGTACATAGAAACTGGAAAAACTATGCTATGGACAATCCTAACTTTGTTATTCACTGATAATATATCTTTAGAGTTTAGGATCTTGTCTAGTTCCTTCATAGCTGCCCTTCCAAATCTTTGTCTTCTAATTTCTTGACTGTACTCTTCATTTTTATTATTGACTGACTCAAGGTAATGGGAAATCTTTGACTATCTCAATGTCTTCATTGTCTACTTTAAACTTGTGTGAATCATTTGCTCTTAATGTTCAACTGTAAACCTGCCTTTGTACTTTCTTTCTTGACTTTCTTTAATAGTTGTTCCAAGTCTTTCCTATTTTCTGCTAGTAGTGTGGTCTCATCCAGTTATCTTAAATTGCTGATGGTCCTTCTTCCAGTTTTCACACCTCCTTCCACTGTGTCTAATCCAGTTTTGTATATGATACAGCCAATGTATAAATTAAAAAAATAGGTTGATAAAATGCAGCCTCGCTTCATGATCATGCAGTATGGGCTCATGCTGGTTGTAGAACATCCCTGCTCTTGGTTTAAAGTTTCCTTTGATTTCTTGGATATTGTGGAAGAGGTCTCTTTTTCTTCCTTTTTTTTTTTTTAGTTCTCATTTTCTATTTCTCTGTATTGATTGTTATAGTAGTTCTCTTTGTCCTTGCACATAAGTCACAGTTTTGTGTTCAGTCCAGAGTTCTTCTGGCTCCCAGTCAGTTGGGAATAATAGTTCAAATCTATTTTTTACCTTGTTTTTAAAATCTACAGGAACATTCTTCAGGTTCTATTTTGGCACAATGATTGGTTTAATGTTCTTTAGCTTTACACTCTGGAGTTTGTAGTTGACTGAGGCCAAAGAGCTCTCTGTCTGAGAATTCTAGATGCCCCTCCCTAAACCAAACCCCAGGATTCCATAGGATGTTGAAAGTGAAATAGCACTATAACAGTGTAGTGAGAAATGGCCTAAGTATCTTATTAACAGCCAATAAGATTTGTGCATTGGAAGACATCCTTGGAGACCTGGGTTTGATTCCCTGCTCAGCCATGGAAACCCATTGGGTAACCTTGGATATGGCACACACTCTCAGCCTCAGAAAACCCCATGTTAGATTAGCTTTAGGGTAACCATATGTTAGAAACAACTTGAAGGCCCACAACAACAATGTATCTTATTAAGAAAACAAGGAGACTGCACTGCAAGTGGATTGGTTCTATCAAGGAGGCCATGTCCCTGAGTTTGCAAGACCTGAGCAGGCCTATTGCTGATTGTGGCTCTTAGGGATTTCTCATTAACCATTAGTCATTGATAGCAAATAACAACAGCAAATGCATCTTATGTCAAATGTACATTTCAGAGTAATGTAGTACCATGAAGAGCTAATTTACAATTACTTTATGATAACATTTGTGCCAAGAAGTTCCAGTCTATCACTAGACACTTGAATCACGATAAGAGTTTTGTCTTAATTGACTCTCTTGGTGCCAAAGTATTATCAATTATCAGTATTTGTATTATCAGTGACATTCTGGTGAGCACCTGATGTTGGTGATGTAATTACCACTGTCAGTATTCTCTACATTTCATTTCCCTGTGAACTCACCGCCTACCATCTCACCACAAACCCTTCATACACCTGAGATTCTGAACAGCACTTCTGTGCATCTAGTGAACTGGGCAATAGTCCATGAAAGCTTTTGCTATTTACTTATCTTTAAAGTATTTGATAAGATTCTTCCTTGCTCAGATTTCTCATGGTGTCAGAGAGCAATTTTTCCCCTTATAGAAGCAATGTAACTTTACAGTTATGACATATACATTGATTCTTTTCATGTGGACTCAGGAGAGAACTGTTGTATTAAATTAGCATGAAGAAGGCAATTGAGAGCTGCTTGATTTACTTACTTTGGTCTGATTCAGATTCTAATATCCAATGACATGCCTTTCTGGCTGGTATGTATGTGTATGTGAAGAAAAGTGTGGATCAATGCTGTTTTGACCAGGTACAACATCATTTTCTGACAACAGTATCCTTCTTTCTTTCTTTCTTTCTTTCTTTCTTTCTTTCTTTCTTTCTTTCTTTCTTTCTTTCTTTCTTTCTTTCTTTCCAAAACCACTGCATAGCTGATAAAAGATGAGTGGAACTAGGGAGGATTGATGTTATTGCTGAAGGCAGCATTAGAGATTAGGTACTCATTTGGCTTTTCAGAAGGCCTGGTGACTCATCCCACATAAATGAAGTTTGTGATATGTAATGAAAAGCTTTCTATCCTTACTGAAAGCAAATTAGCAGGTACTTTAAGGAAAGAATGCTAATGTTACCTCGCATTTGTTTCAGAGCAGGGACACTTTAGCAGAGAAGGCTTTTACTCCTATTATGTCAGGTGTTGAAGGTATTAGACCAAGGTCACCTCTGGAAAATAATGACTGAGAAGTAGGTTATAAACATGCAAGACCTAAAAATATATTTCAGTCTGCTTCAGTGGCTAAAAGTAATAGAGCATTTCCCCCAAATTGGTCAATCTCTTTTGCTGAGAATAATGTTCATCTGCAATGTTTTAAATAATAGAATAAAAATGCTTGTGGGGAGGTGGGACGGGAGAGAGGAAGGTTAAGAAAAGTAATCTTCTTCCATTAAGGCAGGAAAATCAGTCTGCCTTACAGCTTTTACCATTGAAGTCTGCAAAAGCATGGGGTTATGTAGATAAATGGGTTCTGCTTTCATGACTATCAGAGTCGATCTGGGAAGAAAGACTACATCTGAATTAGGAAGAGTAATTATAGGTGCTTTCAGAACAGGGTTCACATTTGTAGGAGGAGCAGATGAAGCACACTGCAGAGTGGCTTTCCTTGATCTCTCCAAGCCAATATGGAAGGTAAGGTCTTTGTTTTCCAAACCACACAATCCATCTTCAGGCACAGGACAGTGCATAAATACCCTTTCAGTCACTCTCAGATTTAACCAGTTTACAAATGACTCTTATTTTGACCTGCACAGTTTCATTTGAAGTTAATGTTTTCGTTGGCATTTGATGAGAACATAGAAAAAGCCTTACTGAATAGGATCTAAGGCTCATTTAGTCCAAGGGACCATTCACTCTACACAATTATAGCACTGTAATTGCACTTTAAGTGCCATTCCTCCATAAGATAAAATCCTGGGATCTGTAGTTTAGGGAGGAACATTTAGAATTCTCAGAGAACTTTAGTGCCTCCTCAAACTGCATACCCCAGGATTTCATCGGATGTATCCATGGCAATTAAAGTGGTATCATAGTGCTATAAATGTGTGGTGTGAAAGGGTTCTAGGAGTTTCTTCACACAATGGTGAAACAATTATCTATGACAGTAGATATCTTGACAGTAGAGTCAAGGCCTCTTTGTTGGAACAGCTTCACCTGTCCCAGTGCCTAAATTTATCTGCACACCGAGGGCTTCTTGAGGAACATATTCCTGTCTTCCCACAAAGAGGTGCTCATTTTCACATTGGGTAAAGACAGACTTAGCCTTTCTTTTACTGCCTTGGTATCTAGTTGGTTCATGGATAGCATTATGGAGCATGGTATGTTCTGTTACCAGGCCATTCACCGCTACCCCATGATATGGTTTAATATATTTAATTGGCATGAAATATAAATTATATCCTGTTATGACTGGAAGCTTTCTGGCAAGGAGGAACTGGCTACACATGTGCACTTCAAACTTAGATCAAAACCAGACCTCAGAGCATGGTTATGGTAATAGTCAGTGAAGCCTCAGATAATGGACTTGCAGATGTCCTTCAGTGACACAACCTTCAAAAACAATAGCACCCAAAGCTGCTTCCATGGAAGGACTGATTGTCCTTGACCTTCTTCTTTTGTCCAGCAAAACTCTCCTTTGTTGCCTCACCTGTCCAGCAATCAAGGAGCTATCACAATTCCCATTAGTCTCCTAATGCTAAGGCCATTACCTCTTTCTGGACCCTATTGTCTGCTTTCCAGACCCCATGATATATTCTGCCAGGGAGCCATTAACACCTTCCCCCTCAGGGTGGAAAAAGAATATTGAGATCCTGACTTTTTGCTAGATAACTTATAGTACTTTTGGCATGCTGGCCATTACTCTGCTGCTCCAATTCCTGATCTGGTCTACCCTAGGATCCTTAGTCTGTGCCACAGCACCCAATCTCTTCACTTCTCACTATCCTAATCTTTCCTCTTTTTTCCTTCAGTTAGCCTTGTGTGACTGCAAGACTGCTTGGATCTTGTGTGTGAGGGATTGTTAAGTCCCACAATTAAAAAAAAATTACTTTCAAATGTTCGGCTGGTTCTTCCTTGCATTAATATGGCTATACGTAGGTGTAAAACATTTCATAAGGTTACCCTCATCTCACAGGACTGCACCTTGAGCTGATATTCCCCACAGTTTCAGTGAAGCCCTGGCATTGTGGGTCGACCCCTGAGTTACCCACATTTTGGGGGAACAATCCTACTTCTTCCTCCATATGCCTACAAAGCAAAATGTAGATTCTGTGACTGTTACACCTTAACTTTCCTTCATCTGCATGCTTTTTTAAACCATCATTTTCTATGAATTTCAAAAGTTAGCACCATGAATTTTACATCTTTAGTTTTGGCCTAATAAAGGAAGAATTTCATCATGATGTGGACTTAGGGTTGAGTTTTATGGTCTGCATAGTTATTTCTTCTAAGGTTACCAGATCAAAAAGATTCTTGCACCTTTAATGGTTACATGAAAATGGGGATTTTAGCAGGTGCTGTTTGTCACTCAACCAGGTCACAAGCAACATCTGCTGAAATTCCCACTTCTGCACAACCACTAAAGGTACAGAAGCCGTCTTCATTTGTCATCCTGGCAGCCCTAAATTCTCTGCATTTTAAAAATTGTGGTTTCCCATTCTAGCACATAAGAACGAGACAAGCGAGAAATTGTATCCCTGGTCTGAAATAATCAAAACAGTGAAGTTACAGACTCTTAGAAAGTATGAAGCACTACTGCCTCACATTCTAAGCTTATCTTGAACATTTCATTTCATTTCATTTCTTTTCTTTTCTTTTTTTTTTTTACCATTTGACAAAACGTTGTGGGCAAATGGAAACCTGCCACAGACAGGTTGTGGAGGGCAAACTGAAGCCTACCACAAACATTTGTGTGGAGAGAGCAGTCATTAATCTCAAATTAGGTAGGGGAGGAAAAGATGGTTGATGTTTATCTTTAGAATGTCAAAAGTTTTCTCTTGTTTTTCCTGCTTTTCAATTTTTTAAAAAAGTTCTGCACAATCTATAGCATTACGGATCCATGGAAGTCATGCTTCTTGGAATGCCCTATATTGATGTCATTTGCCTCTCAGAGCACTCTGGTAAACATTTCCACAACACAAGAGGCATGAGGATGTTTTCTCCATAATTTCCCCTTGACCAAAATTCCTGGAATGTCTTGACACAAAAGCAATATCATGCCATGTTACTTCCATGGCGTTCCAGGAAGTTCAGCCAGTGGAAGCTGGAGATGGAATTTGTGACTTTGTAAGCGGTGTGGGAATTTAAAGACAGTCTTACAAGCAAAAGAGAAAATGGGAAAATTTTCAGTCACCTCATGAAGTTAAACAAGATAAGAGCAACTGCCGTATACCAATTCAATTCTAAACTGGTAGAAAACTGACTTCTACTTTTCCTGGTGGGCTACATTTTCAGAAAACTCAGGACAGGAAAGTTGAGTCACCTTTATGTATTCTGGGGTGGAAAACTGCAGTGGGTACAAAGGCCAATTTTCACCTCACAGCATGGTGCTATTTTTATGTCATTTTCAGGTGAAAACTGCAACTGCTACTCTGGCATGGAAGCTGTGGGGTTCAATAGCAATTAACAACTCTTGCAGGCCTCCAGACATAGTGTTTGACCATTTGGGGTTGGAAAAACCCTATTTTTAAATAAATAAATAAATAAATAAATAAATAAATAAATAAATAAATAAAAAAACTGGAGAGGAAGTCACAGGGGCTTGGAGAGGAGGCTGAGGAGTGCTTGGAGGCTATATGATCCATACTCACTCTCTATTCCTTAGTTGGAACAGCCTCCATTTTTTCTATAATTGACAAATATCTTCACTACTTCTCTCTTCTGAACACTCTTCCTCCTGTTCCCTCTACCTCCAGTTTTGTTTGCACCCCAGGCAGGAGATCTGCTATCTATTATTCATTTACTCCACTTTAGGTTCTTTGTATTGAGCACCTCAGCAAAATCATGTTGATTTTTTTCTGACATGAGCTTGCTTCAGCCCTTCTTCTTTGATCTTCTACTGAAGTCCTGCTGAAGTTTCCTTCTCATTTGTCACTTGTTCTTCAAACCCTATCCTCATTTCTCATATTCTTCCAACACACCAGAGTGGCTGTGTAAACATCCACAAGAAGACTGACAAATTTCTTTAAGTATACAGTCGTAGCCTTAAGCTGTCAGCAGGACTTAAGCCCTTTTCGCATGGCATTTGCCATGCGAAAGGGCACCTGGAGCATTGTGCGATTGTGAGGAGTGATCTGCACAACGCACTCACAATTGTGCAACACTCCAGGGTAGAGCAGACACCGCTTGTGCACTTTTTCATGTGATCGTGCATTGCTCCAGGGCCCCACGTGCACTTGCCATGTGTGCGGAGTCTCCAGAGCCACAGTGGTTGTGCTTCCTACCCCAGTGCAGCCTGGGAAACTCCCAGGCTGCGCTGTGGAAGGAAGAGGTGGGACTCTCATGCTACCTGCCTGGGAGCAGGCAGCTCGTGTGGAGCTGAAGCAGTTGGGACATAAGAGCCTCTCGCTGTAGGCTGCTCATGCGATCCCCACACCCCAGCACCGAAAAAAGATAAGGTGTGGAAAGGGCCTTTGACGTATCCAGTTTCTCTGGGTTGTGATAATAAATAAAAACAACATTTTAAAAATGATTCTAATATATCTTAACCTTCTGTAATTGGTACTTTGCTATACATAGTCCATTAGAATTCTAACAGCTTGTGCACCAAAAAGGGTGGTCCTTATTTTTTTCTCTCTATAAAGAATACTTTAATCTATAAAGAAGCACAGAATGCTTCACAAATTGTTGTTGTAGTTGTTGTTGTTGTTGTTGTATACTTTCAGGGAATTTCTGATTTTAAATCAAATCTATAATGGGGTTTTCTTGGCAAGATTTGTTCAAAATCAGTTTGCAATTGCCTTCCTCTGAGGGTGAAAGACTATAGGTTGTTCAGGGTCAGCCAGTGGGTTTCCATGGCTGAGTGGGGATTTCAACTCAGGACATTTCTGCACTACACAGCTATAGTGCTATTATTCTACTTTCAACGTCCTGTGGAATTCTGGGGTTTGTAGCTTAATGAGTCCAAAGAGCTCTCTGGCTGAGTATTCTAAAGGACCCTCCCTAAACTGCAAACCCAGAATTCCACAGGATGTTGAAAGTAGAATAACAGCTCTATAACAGTGTGGTGTGGAAATGACTTCTGATCTCCTGATCAAGCACTCAAACTGCTTGTTGGCTCACTTCATGAATCACTTTTTTTTATTGCTCTGAACTGATCTTGAGTGAAGTTGTGAAGGAACAAGTAGACTGTGCTCATGAAACAGGCAACTTTGTTCTCAGCGATTTTACTCTAACTGGGATCAGAATCAACACCTGTACTATTGTCAAAGCCATTGTAAAATGGTGAATCCCAATACAAGTATCTCTCTTGGATTAAACAGATCTATTCCAGTAGGGACTACCAAGAAGATTCATGCTCATGGATGCTGCAATAGGTATCCTGTCTGCTGCTGATTCATGCAAATCCCTTGAACAGTTTACCTCCAAACAATTATTTGAAGTAGATACTTTGGGGCACTAGGAGCTAACTCTCCATACCTCCACGGCAAGCAGTGCTCCCTATTGGAGATCATGACCTCATACAACTGTGATAGGAATACACTGCAGTACAAAATTCCTTATCTACAGAAAAGGTACTGTTGAAAGGTCTGGGCTACATTAGAAGCCCACTTGCTTGTGTGTGGAAGAAGCCTAGTTCAGTCTTCTGCTACATACCCCAACTTTACTTGATGCTAACTGCATGAAGTAGGATAGCTCTATGATGCTCTGGCATCGGTGTCAGGAAGATAATAATAATAATAAAAAAGGCAGGGTTCAGACTATGACTCCCAGAGCTCTTAAGCCAAAAGTCCAAAAGACTACTCTTCTCAAGATCTGAGAAAGGGCCCTATGTCTGCCTGATCTTTTAATGGTAGGCTGTTTTCTTCATGCAAAGTTTTGTGTTTCAAAATTAAGATGTTACTGGGCCTGCACTAAAAAAAAATATATAAAGGATTAATGGCAATTTGAAGGAGTTCTGCAGACAAAATGGGTATTTTTAATGGAGTTGTGTTAATTTTTTTGATGATCTGTAAAAATTATCACACTCTAAGGGATTACAATTACACTATTAAATTGCTCTATAATTGAACATCCCTTCTTTCAATAAACAAGGTTTAATAACATCCATGGGCTCCAGTTCTTCTTAGTGCTGTGCACTGCCTAAATGGGGCTGAGCACCACTGATTTCCACTGAACTAATTGCTTTTGATGGAGCACAGTACCCCAAAGAGTCAACCCACAAAGCTGTGTGGGAGCTTTTGCAGAGCATTTAATAGCCATTCTGTTTGTCTTCACTCTTTCTACATTACCAGGATCTAACTAATCCTTTTATAATGTACTCAGGGATAATTTGAATGTAAGAGGTGTTATATAAAAGTAAATTATATTCATTTTTAACTTGGTGTGGAATGGTTCTCAGTGAGAAAGTTTTATGTTATTTTCATTTGCTAATAATGTAAATGTTTGTTAGCAACAAAGGGGCCATGGTTTTGACAGTGGGACTCCTTTGTGGAGATGCCCAGGTGTGTATCGAAAATGTTTTGGGACCAAAAATAGTTCAAAGCAGCATTATTATTACAAAGGCATAATATAATTGATGTTAACATGCCTTCTGATGGTTAAAATACATCATTTCAAAACCTTTTGTAAATTACTCAAAAAGAAAGCTTCTTGTAAAAGGAATAAATCCCGTTATGTAGGAAGCTTGGAGCCTCAAAAGTTTCTGCCTAGTTCTAAACAATGGTGAGGTATCCGTTAGGGTTGCCAGGCTGAATACAGGACAAGGCTTCTGTAGCTGTAATAATTAGCAGATCCTGGATCAGGAAGACATAAAATAAAATTCCATATGACAGAACATACAGCATAGCCCTTTCCTCAGTCTCTCCAAACCTACCTTGCAGCTGATGCCCTCCCCACCACACAGCTATTTACTAGATAGAAGAAACCATGAAGGTGGCAGCCGAGAAGCATCCAGCTCTGTTCCTTTAGCTGGACAAAGTACACACTCCCCAGATATCTGAACTTTCCTTGCCTTTTCACCTTTTATCAGTCTTTCTTTCATCTCCTTTCCTTTGATTCATATCTCTGCAAACCATAATTTCTTCAAGTTCCTACACTCCAGACCATTGTCTACTTAGCTGTAGGTTCTTTAGCTCTTTTGATGTTTACGGGTTGCTGCGATCATTTTAATAGCTTGGGTTATTGTGACAATTTTTGATGATTTTATTGTTTAGTTTGCTTTGAACTTGTTCTAATGATGTTTGCTAGAGGAGGCAGGATAAAAAATAATAATAATAAATTAATAATGTTGGACCAAAAGAATTTGTGAGAACTCCTATTTCTATCCTGGGCTAATGGAAAATGAGACGTGATTGTTGCTGATTTCCCTCTGCACCCCTTTTACCTTGTGATTCTGCTATATATAGGTCAGGGTGCCAGGTCAGGGACATCCTAGGCCTGAAGATTGCAGGACCAAAACCTGAGCCCTAGGTACAATCTCTGGTGATTTCATTATGCATGACACATGAAGTGCTAATCACAGTACCTGTTTGCTAACAATGGTGCAACCCACACGTTGCCTCTAACCAAGAAAAGGAATTGTACTGTGCCTTCAACCATGCTAGGGTAGGGTAGGATAGGGTAGGATAGGGAGGGCTGGGATATTTAACAGAGTCATAAAGCAGGAATCCTGTGATACTACATTCAGCAACTCCTAGAAAGCTAATCCTGAGGCAGTCCAGTATTTCCCACTGAGCCCTGAGGCTGACCAAAAATAGTACCCCCTACTTTGACTGGGCAGGAAAGTTCCAGGTAGACCTATTGGAGAGTCTGTAGCAGCTGCTCCAAAGCAATGTGCAACAACAAAGGACAGCAAAACACAGTGATATCTGCGTCTGGTTGTCTGTCTGTCCACCCAACCTTCATACATTCTTAAGGCACTGGTCTCAGCCTTACATTATTCTCTTTCTTTCTTAGGACCAGAGATTAAACCTTATGTAGAGGGTGTGGGATTTCTGGAACAGAGTGGAAAATAGTATGAAAAGTGACTGCAAACAGCAGTGGGAACAAATGAACATTGCTGTACCATATTAGGGAGCCCTGGTGGCGCAGTGGTTAAATGCTGGTACTGCAGCCACAAGGTGGTAAGTTCAATCTTGCTGGGTTCCAGGTTGACTTAGCCTTCCATCCTTCCACAGGTCAGTAAAATAAGTACCTAGCTTGTTGGGGGGCAATTAGCTAAACATGTTGTAAACTGCTTAGAGAGCACTTAGCTGACAAGCAGTATAGAAATACACATGCTATTGCTATATGTCCATTCCTGGCATTCTCCACCAGACTGAAGACACTTTTGTTCACAAAAAGACACGGTTGATCCAGCCTCCAGCTTATGATAAGCCCCTACTAATAATCTTTTGTCTCTTCATTTGTATCACACACTCTTCTTGACCTTAAGCACCAAAACATTTTCTCAGAGCCTCTTCTTTGACTGGCACATCTTTGCCTCCACTTCCTATCATTGCTATCCTTTCCTTCCAATCTCAGCTTTCATTTGCCATTCCTTCAGCTTCTGTTTTCTTGCCAGCTAACCAGTTTGCCAGTGTCTGCCTCTCTGCCTTGGGTACCAAGCCTGCTTGGGTGAAGAGCTGGTTCTTATTGCCCACTTGAACCATAGGAAAATGGTGTAGCATATAGATGGAAAGACGATTTTCTAGGAAGTCAAGCACTTTACTTTTGGGTTCAACTCTGAGTTTCTTCCTTTTATTTTTGGTTTCATATCAGGTGTACATTGGGTCTTGCTACTGAACCCACACCCAGAGCCCCAGCAGGCTTGATCTCTAGAATATTGCCTAGGCATCAATGTTTTGTTCTTGAAAGCTGGAAAACACTTTGGAAGTTCTTTGTCTACATGAGAGACAGGAAACCAGGGGTTTCCTAGATGTTGGGGACCATGATTCTCCATCTCTGACCATTGGTCATATTGTCTGGAGTATTCAGTAGATGGAGACCAGTGCTCACTCAATTTGATGGTAGTTGAAACATTTGTAGATCCATCAACACCACCATCATAGAATCATAGAAATGTAGAGTTGGAAGAGACCACACGGGCCATCCAGTTCAACCCCCTGCCATGCAGGAACACCCTCAAAGCACTCCTGACAGATGCCCATCCAGCCTCTGCTTAAAAACCTCCAAAGAAGGAGCCTCCACTACACTCTGAGGCAGCATATTCCACTGCCGGACAGCCCTGACTGTTAGGAAGTTCTTCATCCTTGGCCTATTCTGCATAATTTTTTTTAATGTATCCTTTTCCTAGGTCTTGCTACCCCTTTGCTTTTGCATATTCTAGGACTCCCTCCCAGTCAGCCAGAATGACAATTTCTTCCTTCCATCACTGAAGGAGGACAGCATGCTGTTTAGCAAAGCAGTGTTCTGTGCTGCTACACCTCCTTTAGTCAACCAGTATCAGAAGTTTCACATCTTAAGCCCCATAACATTAGTTGTGGGACAAAGACCAGCTCTTTCTTAAAGACTTTCTGATCCTTTGCATAATTATATTTGCCCATATTTACTTTAAAAAAGGAAGATTTACATTAACTTTGCAGCTGTATTTGTTACTTCCACAGTAGGTTATTAGCAGAATCTATTTTGGTTTTCATTTTTAGTGTTTGAGCTAATTTCTCCCAGTAAAACTTCTACTAACTCTCCTGCCAAATTAATGTGTTAGCTAAATTAAAATGTATTTTGGATGAACAGTTACAAATAACTGTTACAAATAACTGGCAGCAGCAGGATGATTTTAATGGATATTGCTTTCTGAATGACATTTGTGATTCCATATAACAGAAATATGGGCTTACTGTTAGCTACCACACTAAAAATTCATTCATAGTTCATGATGGATGGGCACTATCATATCTTTTGTAAGCACCATTAGAACATCTGACTTTGCTACTTATTGTCCAAAGGCTCATTGCTACATCTTCTTGGTGAGTCACTTTCTGTTTTGGATGGGAATAGGCAAATCAGGCTGTTTCAGAGGTCAAAAATATTAGTTGTGAATACAGTTCTCAGAATCACCAGCATTGATGCTGACCAAATTGTTTGGATGATTCTGGGACTTTCAGCCCACCAAATAACTTTTCCAGGCTCAGATCTATGTATGTCTGATGACACTTTTACATATCTTCACTTGTCATTTGCAGAAGCTTGCCACATTAATCTGCATTTTTTTTAAAAAAAAACATCAGCTTGGAAATTTATCTGAATGCTTTTTAAAATGCATTTTCTTTCAAAATGCACATTAGTATTGGGGGAAGTTGAACCTGAAACTGTAGCAGAACATGGAGGCCGTATGAAATCTGATGGATAGCTGAGCTTTGATCTGAACATTAGTCTGGGTTGTGTCTATTACCTCAGCTCACATCAGAATTTGTAAAGGGTGAATTCCTCAAGTTTTTACAGCACATCAGCCATACTACACCTATGTAGAAACAGCATATTTCTTTGTATAAGAAGAGTTAAAAACAGGCAAATGGGAAATACCATCACCTCCATCCTTTCTTTGTGAGTTACTAGAGATGTTTGCTTTGGGGGTCTGGCTGCTGGCAACAAAATATTGAACTAGTTGTCTCTACAAAAGCAGCTTTTATGTACTCCCACCTGTACACTGAATTATGTTGGGAAATGAAATAAAGCAAAGGTGGAGTTCTTGACCCTTCTTCTAAGATAAGCCTGAACCTTTTATATACCAAGGCTTAAAGCCTTGAGCTACTGAAGCAATTTCGTGCTACCATCATTGTGCTAGAATACACTTTTTTTTTTAAAAAAAAGTTGCTTATCTTTGTTTAAAAACCAAGTTCACAAACAGTTCTTTGCAAGAAAGCTGTATCTGTTTTAGCAACATAATGTGACGCCATGTGATAGAAAGCTGTACTGTTGTTTTGGTATACTAAAAGAAGTATGTCTCTGCATCATTCTCTCTCTCTGTCTCATGCACATACACAGGTACACACACACACACACACACAACCACTGTATTGATATATAATCCATATTTTGGTATAAAATTCCTAGTAATGTTTTACTGAAGCTTGATGGAATGGATTCTGAAAATAAGCATTCTTCACCTTCACAAAGCAAGTCTGACTCTCAGTGTTGCAGTTTGCTTCTGCTGAAGTTTCACTAAAACCAAGTGCTCAACTCTTTTATACCTTAAATTGTTCTGGGATCACAACATTCAAGGAGACCATATTCTTTTTTCTTTCACTGTTGGCCACACAATTGAGAACCCTGGAATATTGTTCTTCCTGACTCTCAGGAAGAACATCATGACAAAGGGAAAACAAGCTTGTCCTCAATCATTACTCAGAGGAATAACAACTGCAGGGAACTAAATATTCTCCTTTCCTAAAAGGTTAGAACTTGGTTCTAACCACCAGTAACCTTTGCACTGCATTTTCTGCCTTCTACCCTCAGCCAGCAGAATGTGGGCTAGTGTCTTATTCCAAAGAAGACCACAATGAGACTCCAACTGGATATAAATGCCTGTGTACAATTCCCTACTTTTCTGGTATTCTTAAACTCTCCTTGTGCTTCTTGTATTCTGTTCTTGCACATCTGAGCAATGTCTCATTTTTTTTGATAAATGGAAGCCACCTTGGTCAAAAGGATGTACCTGACAAGTGTGTGCATGGAACCTTTATAGCATACCCCTTTTTTTCTCTTTCCCTTTGTTCTCTTTTCTTACGACTCCACTCTTCTTCTTCTTCTCTTACTGCCTTTTGTGTCTTCCCACCTTGAGGGGGATTTGTATTTTCTTTCTGCTCACTCTTCTCACTATTTATGATGCATCAAGAGCCTTCCTCTCTTTCTTTCTGTCTTCTGTTTGAAGAAAGAGCTCTGCAGAAGGAAGTGATATATGAAGCTGCCAATATGGCCTTTGAGAGCTAGCATACTGTAGTGGTTTGAGTATTGGGCTATGACTCTGGAGACCCAACAGGGTAAACTTGGGTAAATCACACTTTCTCAGCCTCAGAAGAAAGCAAAAGCAAACCCCTTCTGAAAAATCTTGCCAAGAAAAAACATATATTAAGTTTGCCTTAGGGTCTCCATAGGTCAGAAATAACTTGAAGGCACACAACGACAAAGAGGGCCTTTAGAGAAATGAATGTTCCATGGCTATTTTCAGCTTCGTCTTTCTTGCTTAGGGAAGGTTGGGGAATCTGCTACCTAGTGACTGAAGATAGTATGGTAAGACAGTAAACAAGCTTAATTAATCCATTTGAAAATCAAAATAATCCTGAGGGACATAACACTAGGACCCTTTAGTACTTATGCCAGGTTTCAGGTTTCTATGGTTCATATCGTTATCTTGGTGAGATTTCCTTTGCTATGCATAAATTTACAAACATCACAAG